>JAUUDY010474788.1:0-10764 GCA_032361765.1 Panulirus inflatus | reverse complement strand
ATTCCTTCTAATGTTCCTGGCGCTATCTCGCTTGCGCGGAAAAGTGCAAACGATTGGGAAGATTTATGAGTGGAGGCAGGTCAAAAGGAAGGTGCTGTGGTTGAAGAGAGCACACGTGGAGTTGGGGTGAGCATCAGTAAGCTTCATGGAGAATACGATGCTTTGGAAGGAGGTTAACAAAGTGCGAAAAAAAGAAAAAGAAAATGGGAACATCGATGAAGGGGTAAAAGGGGAAGTCGTAACAGGTAGTGATGAAGTGAGGAAACAGAGTGTTTTGAGGGGTTCTTGAATGTTTGATAAGAGTAATAGATGTAAGGTGTTTGGATCAGGGTGGTACACAAAGTGAGTCATGGAGAGTGGTTTGGTGGGAACCTTGCATAACTCTCGCAAGGAAGTGGAACAGATAGCATTTTAGTTGAGTTAAGGCTGACTCTCTTGTTCACTGGTTAGTTTGGATTTTCATTGTATTCATGGGTCATGGTAGTGCCTGAGGATTAGCGAAATGTATGCATAGTGTCACTTTATAAAGGTAGTGGGAAAAGTGAATATTCAAAGTTATGTTTGTTGAGTGTACCTGGTAAGTTGTATGAGGGAGTAGCAAGTGAATGAAGGCATATAAAGAGCATCAAATTGTTGAGTGCATCTGCCAAGTTGTATGGTAGAGTAGTCATTGAGAGAGCGAAGGCATGTACAGAGCATTAGATTGGGGAGATACAATGTGATTTTGTAAGTGGTAGAGGATGTGTGGATCAGGTGTTTGCTTTAAAGAACATGAGAAGTACTGAGAAAAACATAAAGCTTAATATGTGGCATTTATTAATCTGGAGAAAGCATAAGATAGGGCTGATACAGATACCTTGTGGAAGGTCTTAAGAATATATGATGTAAGAGGAAAGAAGCTAAAAGCAATGAAAGGTTTTCATCTATAGTGTAAGGCATATACATTTGTAGGAAGAGGAGAGCGAGTGGTTCCAAGTAAATATTGGTCTGGGGTAGGAGTTTGAGGTGTCACTATGGCTATTCAGTTTCTTTGTGGATGGAGTGGTTGAGGTAAAAGCAAGTCTTGGAGAGAGGTGAATACTCAGTCTGTAGGGGATGAAAGGGGCCTAGAAAAAGGGTCAGTTGTTTGAAGATGACACAACAACGGTGACATTTAAATGCAAAACCACACTTGGTGATTGAGTTTGGATGAATGTGTGAAAGGAGGAAGTTGAGTAAATGGGAATAAAAGCAGATTTACCAGGATAGAGAGACAGGAGGAATGTGTGAAAGGAGGAAGTTGAGAGTAAATGGAAGTAAAAGCAGGTTTAACTGGGGTGAATATGAAGAGAAATTATGGAGAAAATGAAGCTTTTTAGAATTGGAAGTGTATGTGGAAGCAAATGGAACAAATAAGGGAAAATGAGTCACAAGGTGGGTTAGGGGTTCAAAGTTTCTTTGGGCAATAAAGAACATGTGGAAAGAGAAGTCATTATCTGGGAGGGTGAAAATGGGTATGTTTAAAGGTATAGTAGTCCCAACCATGTTGTATAGATGCAAGACATGGGCTGCAGATAAGGATGGGTTAGAAATGAACTATTTTAGGACAATATGCAGTGTAAGGTAGTTTGATCAAGATTAAGGTGTAAGAGAGAAGTGTGGTTGACAGAACTGGAGAGTGTGCTGAAACATATGAAGAGAGTGAGTGAAGGAAGGCTGACAAAGACAATATGTGTGTCAGTGTAGTGGTTAAGAAGGGGAAGACCAAATTAGAGATGGAAAAAGATTTCGCGTGATCAAGGCCAGAACATGGAGGGTGAAAAGCATGCATGGGATCAAGTGAACTGGAATGACTAGTATACAGTGGTCCATGTGTTGTCAATTCCTGTTGAAAAGCTGTACTTCAAAACCTACCTATCTTGCATTTTCTTCCTCCCACTGCCATCTTGCAGTTTTTCCCCTCTGCCATAAACATCTACCATTGTTGCTTAAGTAAACTGCAAAATCATTGAGGTATGACTCTTTCATATATATATATTTCTTTTCTTTTCTTTCATACTATTCGCCATTTCCCGTGATAGCGTTAAGAACAGAGGACTGGGCCTTTAAGGTAATATCCTCACCTGGCCCCCTTCTCTGTTCGTTCTTTTGTGGAAAAAAAAAAAAAAAAAAAAAAAAAAGGGGGAGGATTTCCAGCCCCCCCCCCTTCCCTTCCCTTTTAGTCGCCTTCTTCTACGACACGCAGGGAATACATGGGAAGTATTCTTTCTCCCCTATCCCCAGGGATATATATAATACTGTATTAGATACAGCAGATTTAGTGATTTTAGCTTAAAGTACACCTTAGAAATTGGAGTAGATTGTAAATCTCTTTTCAGAAGACTGCTCATGTAAGTGCAACTTGAATACCATATACTTCAGCAGTAAATAATGTAGATACTTTGGGTATTTTTGCATTAAAAGATTATTCTTTAATAACTTCAGAAGAATCAACACCATTATCTTTCATCCATTCACTACATGGTTTAATTTCTGGGAGGGGAAACATTACCAGCATTATGCCACTTTACAACCAAAAGGTTAGCAGTTATACTATTACCTAACAGGGTTGTGGCTAACATTAATGATATGGATCCCAATTAGGAATGTACCCTTATGTTCTCCAGAGAGCTGACAGATGCTTCACACTGTTATAGCAAACTTTACAGAGAAGGATGTACATGACACAGCTAAAACTGGACATTTTTCAAAAGGCCTAAGCAAGCTGTGCCTTCACCTCACAATGAAATGGGTAATCCAGATAACCCTAGAACCCCACCTTTCCCTCCTGATAACCCTCATTCCATCCCATCCTACTTCAACCCCATCAACTCACATTTTTCTGTTAAGTCTTTATCAAACACTGTCTTCAGCAACAGATTTAAGTCTATGTTTAGAAATTCTTGAGCTTACATCTTGCATATATATTCCATAATGAAGAGTTAGATATGGGAAATTAGAGCTCTGGGACATAACCTTCATTACATAACGAGTTTCAGTTGATTAGATAATACCATTTTGTACCATTAGTTTTGCAGGAATGTACCTCCGTCATTGCACATGGAATGGGTATGTATTCAGCAGATTTATGATTTTTTACTTTGAGAATTCAATTCTGATCCCTTTGCCCTTATGTAAATGCTACCAGTCCTCAGGCTATACAAAGATGAATAGTTTGAGTAATCAATCTACATCAATGATGCTGCTTTCTTGAGAGCTCTAATGCAATCCCACATACATCTGCTGCTCTTGCCACACTTCATCTTATGTAAGGCTTCAACTAAATCCTTTTATTCACCAAACTATTCACCTGAACTCTCACAGCATGCCACCTCATCCTAAATACACCACAACCATCACCAATTTATTTTAACAAGCTTACTTTTACAATCATTCTGAATTCATCTATCTTCATGATGTTCCTGACCATTCAGTTTGACCTTTTCATTCTTCTTTCACATCAGTAATTCTACTTCTCAATCAAATTTCATTAGAAATATTACATACTATAAAAGAATGAAATATTCAATTTTGTTTGGTACATTGTACGCAAGATCAGTTCTTGAAAGCTTGCTGCTGTTTACCCAGACAAGACGTGTGCAAAATCTGTTCTGTCTTTCTGCTGTTTACTTGCTTCTCTTAACTTCACCAGATATGGCTGCTTTTGGTTCTTTTCTTCATTTTTGTTTAACAGAGCTCTTCTAGGATAGATAGATACTGGTGGAGCACAGTATACTGTTGGAAAAGGAGAAAATTATTTTCAACCTTACTCTTATAACTTGTAATACTAATTTTACTTTCTGTCCATACATTTTCCTTTTATACCAAACTGCTTCTCTAATCTAAGTGAGTTTTCAAATATAAATGAGTAGTGGCCTAATTTGCATACATCCAGTGTCTTGCTGCCATGTATAATGCACTGAAACCTTAGCCTGCCATCCATGATCAAGCCCAACAGATTGCACTAGGTTTATCTTGACTTGTACATAGCACCAGATTCAGTTGACTGACAGAATCCGCATGCCACATTTAATAAAAGGAGGAACATGAAACTAAACACTCCTTTATTAAGTGAGGTATCCCTCACGTAACAAAACACATCCAAAATCATGTATGTGAACCAATATCACTGTTGGGAAGATAATTATTGAAGAAACCTTCTTACGTTTAAGCAATAAACTTTTTGTACAAGAACTGAGACTCCAATAACCATGAACATCCACTGAATAACTCAAAGCACACAATAGTAATTCAACATCAGGAGGGTGAGCACTAAATAAAACAAGGAATGAGGTATTAATAATGAGCAAGAAAAAGCAACAGGGATATGACATAACTAAAACTAGTAATTTATATGGTACTGAAAAATAAATGGAAACCACCAGAAATGAAATAAGGAAAAGACTTGATTATAGGCAAGCTCCTCGTCAGACTGGAATGCTAAAGCAACTGGAACTATGCACAGAATGTAAGTGAATCAAAAACTAAAATGGTGAAAAAAAAAATATGTACAAGATTGAAAAATTAATGGTCAAAAGGATAGAGTTTAAATTTTCTATAAAGACAAATCTATAATTCATAACAATCACTTATTGAAAAGCATCTTCCTTCAGTAAAACATTTCCTTTTCACTTCCCGATTGCAGGAGTGCATCTGAATTAACACATGAAAGCTCTACATTGTTCTTATAAAACAATACTGTAAAAAGAAAAATGACTGCACGCACTTTCTGTAATAATCTTCCCACTTCTGTTAAATTTAATCCAATTATTTCATATTCATACATATATCTAATAAAAATTTCCACTTGCACACATCTCAAAATGACCACTTTATACTATGATGGCATAGGATGAAAGCAACTAATTGACTTCTTGAAAAGCAAATGAGCAATATAAATAGTAGATATATAATTTTAAGAGGTAAATAAAAATGGTCCTTACAAAAATGAGTGTACAAACACAAGCAGTGAGTGATTTTGAACATCAAATATTTTGTATGAGCCACCATAGATGCAAGTATTAATATGAATTCAGACAATTAAATCATTCAGCTTCCAATTCATATCACGTATGCAGCTACATTCTGAGCAAAGCAATGATGGCAAATTCTACAAAGTTTAAGTTCCATCCATTTAAACATCAGCTCCATATCAACACAAACATGATTCTGACATCTGTATGATGGTTTGGTTGTCACATATATGCATAAGTTTAAAAAGACTTGCTTGACAAAAAAAATAACTATACAAAAAGGATAAGAGGTCCTAGAGCAAACATACATAAACAGGGAAGCAGATCATTAAATGATATGCAAACTTTATAGTGGAATGGCAGCAAGCCTCTGGTAAAAAAAAATAAATTATAACAAAGAGGTTTCCCCTGTAACTGAGCTGAACTAATCTACTAAATCACAAGATAGAAAAAAAGTAGGTAGAGATTAAATACTATCTTTACAGTCGTAGATTTTATGGATTGGGTGGTGTAGGAAATTAATGTAAAAGTCTAAGAGCAATGAGTGGATATCTGACATGCTGAAAAGACCTGACAACATTAGTTGTTTGCATATGATGTAGATCTGGTAGCGGACTCTTGAAAGAAACTCAAGAAGTTGGTGACAAAGTTTGGTAGTGTTTGATAAGAAGTTGAAAGTACATGCAAACAAGGAGAGGGGAATGAAGTACAGCAAGGGAATGAAACAGGGTAGTTTGAGTGTAGTAGACAGAACCAAGAAAGTGAAGACAACCAAGAGGGCTGAAGTGAGTCAATGGGTGGAAGAGGAGGTTATGAGCTTGGGAACATTAAGGATGATGTGAAGGGAGGTCATCTTTGTTTGGGCACAGATGGGTGTGTCTACAGGTATGGTTATTCCAGGAGTGTTGTATCAATCTCAATCTTGAACTCGGAAGAAAGGATAAGGGTAGATGAGTTGGATACACAATATCTGCAGACATTATGTGGCATAAGACAACTTGATTGTGTGAGGAATGAGTCTATGATAAAGGATAGGTAGTATACACAGTTTGATTGAGGGAGATGACCAGTGTCTGCTGAAAATGATCAGTGCATACGGAAAGGATGAGCAAAGATTGACTACTAGGATCTTTGTGTCAGAGGTGGGGGAGAAACAGGTAGCAGGAGATCAAGAAGGAGATCAACAGTTAAATGAAGGAGGCTTAGGGGTATGGGGCCTGAACATTCAGGAAGGTGGGAGATGAATGGGATAAAATGAACTGGAACAATGAGGTATATGGAGGGCAACATGCTGTCAGTGAACTGAACCACAGCGTATGGAGCAGTAGTTTTAAATCATAGAAAAGTCTGTCAGGCTTGGCTGTGGATAATTTGATGCTAGTTTCAATACATCATACATCACGAGCAAATAATGTCAACGTTCATCAGTTCCCAGTGCTTCCTCAATAAAGTAGAGAGGATGGCCATGGCAAAAGCGTCTCCGTAACGGGTGAACCCCAGTGCCGCTTCTTAGCCTTTAGAGCCTCACTCTTAACAGACCATCAACAAAGGGCAACTCTAGTGCAGTGTTTTCAGAGGCTTTGCCAAATGTTCCCACCATCTACTGTTACCTAATGTGTCTACCTAATGCTCTGGCTAATGTTCCTACCTACTACTTCAACCTACTACATCTATCTATTGCTCCTAATATTTTGCCAAAAGGCAGGACTAGCACACAGCACTGCGCAGAAAAATTTTATGAGGAATGAGTTGTGTGATTAAAGTGTTGTCAAATGTTGTGTGTGACAAGGAGAGATTGCATGTTTGTGAACAGAATGCCAGCAATCTACATATGGGTGTGGCAGAAAGAAAAGACAGCTGCCCGGGTCAAAGGAGTGCAACTTGATAACCACTGAAGTACTGGCTCACAATGCAGCCATCATTGACCATCCTAATATGCAGGCATCACTTAAATATACTTCCCTGGTTGGCGGCTACCTACCAACTACTACCTATAAGGTAGAGAGGTACTTAGGTATAAAGAAAAAAATCACTTTTTTTAAAAGAAAATACGTCTTGATTTACAAAACTTATCTTCTTTTCTATATAAATTACGTATCCAAAACTTAAAGAATAATACTTTAACAAAGTGCTGTAACACATATGCCAAGATATTAGGGCTGAAAGGTAAACAAACTGCCAAAGCTGTGTATGAGCACGAAAAAATGTGAGCAATCAAGTATGGCAAGGTAAAGTAAAAGATAAACTGTACTACTAGCACAACTGTAAGCTGAAGAATGGTCATGGTTCAGAATGTGGAAATCATGCAGAAAGTAAGAGGGGAAACATCATTATAAAGGGAGAGGCTAATAAAGTTGATAGCATGTACATGTAAAGAAACTGAATGGGGAATGGTATAGTACTTGATTTCGGTGAGTGGAAAATGTACCAGAAAGACAACAGATATAAGGACAGAGTGTTGGAGTAAGCATTTTTGAGTCAAGTGCTTGAGACAATTACACAGAACAGTGCAAACGAAGAAAATATACAGTAATATATTTGATGATACAAAAAGTAAACTAAAATGGATGGATAGATTTTAAGAGAAAATCAATTTCAACTTGGAATATTTGAGATGATGATAACCAAAAACAAAGAATGAAACATATTAAATGTGTATGAAAATTTCATGTTTCACTTGAACACAGTGGGCATGAGCTTATGATGTGTATGAGTGATTAAAGAGGCTGAGTGTAGATGATCCTCCCCAGGGAATGTAACTGGGAATGAAATTATAAATGAAAGAAGTGCATGAAGATTCTGCATGAACCATCTTGCTTGAATGAAGGCACTATCATCCTTATTTTAGCAAGTTTATATTCTAACCAGTTATTTATTCCTAAATTTGCACTTATCACACAAAAATTTTAAGCATTATCTTTTCATCTTCCATGAGCTTCTACCTTTTTATTCATGAGCTATAAATGTCTAAAAGTCCATATAAAATCATCATTTCAAAGAAGTTCATGTACTACAATTTCATTACCAGTATCTTGTTACATAATCCCCGTTACCCATGGAGCACTTTTAAGAAAAAGGGTTATTCAAAGTTCAAGATGTTTTTTTTCCCTTAAAGCAAACTATATCTCGAAGTAATTCCAGTTTCCTACCCAATTTTCAATAAAATCTTATTCACTAATTTGTTACAAGGCTGGTTTCTCTTATACATGGAAATACTTACATGAAGCAAGAGTTGATCAATGTTCAAAACAAAATTTCTTCATAAGAAACCAATGTACTTCAATGTTAATCTTTCTATTTTCACACTGAAATCTCATTAAATGATTTGGTACAAATTCTTCATCTCAATACATCAAAATACAACTTTCATCACTCCTTCCTGGCCACTCTTCTGCTTGGGGGATCCTGACTTTTATTACTGCATCAGCTTAATTTCAATGAGCTGGAGGCAAAAGCTTGTGTTACAGTCAGCTACATGAAACTTAAAAAAAATACAAGTAAATGTCCCAGCATTATTGTCTGTTTCTGAAACTAGTATTGCAACAGTTATTGGCAAAAATTTTCTGAGAAGATTCTGCTGGAACTAACTATATCAAATTGGGAAGACCCAACATGAGATATATTCTTTTTAAAACAAATACATATACACCTACTCAAGTCAATCAAGATATACAGAATTAGTGTCCAGCAACTAACAAATATCAGCCTGCAGTTTCCTGTACCCTGCCTTTTACCAATCTTCTACCATACAAAATTCCTACAAAATGGCTTATGCCTTGACATTCCATCCACTAATTTCATGCACACTTAAGTTACAGCATTCTGTTGTATCCATAATGCCCTCTTTGCTATTTGAAATAACCACCTACTCCCACACATATACTGTATTTGTGTAGTTAACTGAGGAATGCCAAAAACAAACAAAGAACAGCTAAGACATAACAATACAGTATTTCCTAATCTGTTGAATGCCAAACATCCAGTTGATATATACTTTCTCAAATCTAATTCTACTATCCCATATTCAATTCCTGCTTCTTTTAAATCCCATTCAGCAAAGCACTTACACACTAAATTCTGCATATCTCTATCTAAAAGTATCATTTCAATAACTCACACCAAAATACAGGATGTTGAATCTCCCCTGACAAAAAAATTAAAAGTCATACCAGACCTGAAAAAATAAGAAGTAAATAGACAATGCTAGCTTAAAATATGCTGTATACAGATGAGCATAAAATAAACTACAATTCTATCATCTTTCTATTAAATAAAACTTAGTATGTACAGTATGAGCAGTTCTGAAGCATTTCAATGGAATGTAAAGAAGTGAACTATTGTGATAAGCATGTGTACAATCAGATTTCTTTAACAGCAGGTCAAGTTTTCTGATGAACATTTTGATAAGCAATATCCATATTCACCATGAAGAATACTAAAGGTATTTGGTAATGGAGTATCAAGGTTGTGCGGGGAAAGTATGCTCTACAATGGGAAATTAAATATAAATGAAACATATTCTGATGTAAAGTTCTAACAATAACTCAAAAACCTGCAAATCAAAATAGTTTTACTTTAAGGTTATACAATGTAAAATGACAAGGCAATGAGGGCTGGAATAAATGTTACTTCTCTCTAAAATAATCTACACTGCAATGATAGACAGTAAACTATAAAATTCTAAAAGCTTAAGTACTATTCTTTGTAAATGACTATCTCGTAGAAAAAATATATTAATATTCTCAGGAAAGAATTGAATAAATTAAATCCTAAAAAAATCACAAACAAACCATAAGAGGAACACAAAGCTTCAAAACAAGCCAAGTATATAAAAGTTACTCTGTGAGTACTATACTAGTAAAACAATCAATACATTGATAATGGGAATGAATACATAAATAAATTTCACATAATGATGGTAACTATCAACAAACCATTATCCACAGTGGCTTTACCAATGTAACCCTTATCTGGTCATCACAACTTCTTTAATCTAGTGTAATAGACAGATGCGAGTCTGAAAAGTAAGGATTATGATTATTGAAACTGAAGTAAAAGAAAGATGACATTTTACATGTACATACATCATGAATATGCTTCTATTTCTCTTTGCAGTCCTGAATAGGTTAACTGAGCAACAACTTGTCTAGGAATTTAAAATGGAATGCATAAATAACTTTTTCTTAAAAATCTCTAGTTACACTCAGCTGTTATGGTATGCTAACTAGAACAGCTACCATTGAATTACATTAAACAAAGCATCATCACTAAATCAGAAAACTGTAAGATCATCCATTTAGTATCAAAATGAATGATCAACAAACAGAACATACTGAACTATCATCCTGTATTGTGGCCACAAATTGTGTACATATTTGAGAAAGAATAACAGAAATGCACACAGACTGGATAAAACCAACACAAGCATAATTAAAACAAGGCAACAAGAACGATTAGTGATGAAAGACTGGAAGAATACTGCAATTAGCTGAGGGAATATAGAGTGAAAATTAACTAAAATAAGATACATGGATCATCTATGATTCTATAGAGCAAGTTGACAAATGAAGAGACATTTAGCTCCCTGGGGTAGCAATCCTACAGGGTATCATAGATAAAATCTTAAATGTGGAAAGGTATGATAGGTATGGCATTCTGAAAGATTACTTTGATAGTACAAGAATGTAATACCATTTATCTACCTATCAAGAGAGTAAAATAACCTCCACTTATCACTGTCCCTCATATACAGCATTCCATGCATTCTTCCACC
>JAUUDY010474677.1:0-10765 GCA_032361765.1 Panulirus inflatus | reverse complement strand
CTAAACCAGTACACATCCACTAGGCCGCGCCTCCCCCAGCACACACTACCAATTGACCTAAAGGGACACTAACCCCCAGTACACATCATCAGGACCTTTAGGTCCACCACCACCTGCAGTGACGGCCCCAATACATACAACTCCATCGCCACCAGTACATATACCTTCCCCAGTATATATCACCACCACCACCAGTACACACCCCCACAAAGGAACACCCTCCACTAGAAAACACCAGTACACACCAGTACCACCGTCAACACCAGTACACACCAGTACCACCGTCAACACCAGTACACACCAGTACACCGTCAACACCAGTACACACCAGTACCACCGTCAACACCAGTACACACCAGCGCCACCAGTGCACACCATGCTCCTTGAGGCTCCGTACGTCTCACCTTTCAAGTATTATTGATCGCGTCGTCCGTCCCCTGCTTGGCAGTGCTCCAGGGAGACGGAACCCAGGCCGCTTCCCAGGTCTGTGGAGCACCAGGTTCCTCCAGTGACTCACCTCCACCTGACGTGAAGCACCAGGTTCCTCCAGTAACTCACCCCCACCTGACGTGATGCACCAGGTTCCTCCAGTGACTCACCCTCACCTGACGTGATGCACCAGGTTCCTCCAGTGACTAACCCCCACCTGACGTGAGGCACCAGGTTCCTCCAGCGACTCACCCCCACCTGACGTGAAGCACCAGGTTCCTCCAGCCACTCACCCCCACCTGACGTGAAGCACCATAAGTATGGCGAAGGCGAGAAGCAAAGAGGCAGCGGGGTTTAAGTACCTCCTCCTAAGTTATCATAACGTTACCATAAAATTCATGAGTATCTCAGAGAATACGTCCCGCCTTATGAGAATGAATGTTGATCTCTCCATAACAGAAGCTGACCCTTACATGCATCACAGTAGAACGCGAACAATCATCTTCCCTTCATTACTGATATCATCACCCCAGCCAGAGTTGGTCTACCAGAAGCCTCCTCCTTCACTCAACCCTAAAAAACAAAAACATGTCACCAGCGGTACAGAAAAACTGACTGGCCATTTACAGTTTTCACCGTACACGAAAAGTTTGAAAAATTCCGCAAGGCCAATTACGAGTTTTTTCTTCTTTTTCTAAGCAATCAAGATCACCATCAAAGATTTTGATTACATCTGAGGACGTAAATAAAAACTGGAACCCTGAACACTCTTCTCATATTTTTTTTTACTGTATCTACATGTCTACACCACACGACCTGTGCGTGGTGAAACCTGCTGGTGCATCAGTAATGTGAGCCGGTGTTAAGCCAGACGCGTCACAATATAACCCGTCTGTCTGGGTCAAAAGCCACAGACTTCACAAGCCATACCTCGTCTATTACGTCATCACGGAACGCTTACCTGCACTTTATTCTTAGCAGCGGCATTTACCCTTCCTTAAAATATGACATTATAAGTAATCGTAGAGAATAATATATAACCGGAGAATTCGTGTGAAACGTTTTGTTAAACTATTTGCTCGAAGACTTCCAAGGGTAAATCATATAATATTCCTCTTGTTAACGTGGAGTCTCTGTCATTGCTCAACCTGAACACCGGTGCAGAGGTAATCCCTTCACCAGTCAAGCTGTTGAGGCCACAGCGCCTAAGCCTTCTTATCCTCCACAACCTCGCCAGTCTGGGACACAAACGTTATGTCCGCTTGGCTTTTTAATTCCTCCACTGTTCTAACGCATGTGGTGTTATATTCTTTTATCATTCCAATATGGAATAACTTCAAATGTACACAAGAGACCATATCTTCCCCGCTTAATGATGATCTCTTTCCCAAAAGGGACTTCTGAGAACAGTGAGTAATTTCAGTCCTTCCCATTAGTTCTGACGTCAGCGCGGGGTATATGAGCGGACTTTGAACACCATCTATCATGACAATATCGCTCTCATTTAACTGTTAGGTTTGTACACAAATGGACCTTATTCTACCCCACAGAATGATTGATTATTGCCACAACATTACGGCGCACTTATTGTTCACCTGTACCTATCGTGTGGGCGGTGGGGCAGAAGAACATACGGAGAGTCAGCTTTGAACGGTGTCGACATCGCTTGGACGCTCGTAAAATCCATTCGATCTACTTCGAAATAAAAATACAGTTGCTCAAGAAAAGGTCACCAGACAAGTAAACTCCTGGTTATCTAATGCTTCTCTTTCATGATATAATAATGCTTATGTTCAGTAAACTGTCCATGTTCTTATCTGATCACTCCCCTCAACGACTGCCTCAGTGAGTCTGTGGAAGACGTTGATACGTGATCGACGCCCGACCCTGGCCAGCCTCACATATGAGGTCTTACTGGGGTAGAAGACCTAAAGACTTCAACTATTCACCAGGTAAGCGACCGTAAGATTCCCGAGAACAGCTCTTACTGGTGGAGACGACTTTAATTCATAGCAAAAGACAACAAAACAGTTTTATGCGACAGATCCACTCAAGAAATTTTATTAATAATTAGTTTTCTTTGTTCAAAGGTTTGTGTGTGTGGTCTACGCAATGTGACAACGTGAGCAACGAAACCTGACATCTCCTCAAGCCAAGGCGCGCTGTGTGGCGTGATTCAGAGGCCAAATCCGACACTGAGACTCAGAATAACTACTGCACAACGTAACAAAACACTCCCCCATCTCCCGCCAGAACTCGTGAATACCGTCGCCATTTCACGGCAACAGGGAATGTTCTTTATATCACAGGTTACGGCCGGCGTAGCACTAAGCGAAGACAAGGGACGGGCTGCAGTCCAAGTAAATGAGTCAGATCTGCTTCTAGGGAGCCTTAGCTGTCCCCCACAACAGTACACAGCAGCTCTTCACTCGCATCTGCAGGTGTATCTCAACAAAGTGCAGCTCGTGCAGGTATGGAGAACTGATGATAGGATAAAAGCAGTTTGCCATAGACATCCTTGGGCGTTTTAGATGACGAAGGATTTCTCTAGGGTATTGTGTTCTCAGATGAGGCCACCTTCCATGTTTCCGGAATGGCCACCCGACACTGTGTTCGAATCTGGAATTTCGGAAGCCCTCATGAGTTCTGTTTAATGGTGTGCACTGGTGAAAAGGTTTCTAGGTGTAATGGATATGCATAACCGCGTAACGGATCCGTTCTTCTTGCCAAATGTGAACTCCAATAATCACCTGAGGATGCTTGAGCAGTTAATGCTTCCACTACTGCAAGACCTCCAGCCAATCATCTAACAAGATGGAACTTCCAACACTAGGCTTCCACAGTTCGTAATTCCTCAGACAGACGCTTTCATGCCCCTTGGATATGGCGGGTTGACCCGATACCGTGGCCACCACACTTTCCGAACACTACTGCCCTTGAAGATTTCTTATGGGGTTTGTGCAGGATGTGGTGTACAAACCAAGGTCAACACCTCATCAGGACTGAACCAGGACTGCAACAACGCTTAATCATCTATGGGATGTTTGCAACACCAGGACAGAACTTAACAGTCCCAAGTGGATGTTGTACGTTACTTATATGACACTCACTTTATAGTGTAGTGTAGATGTTAATAAAACAGATCATTTATAGCTTATCTTAAGGTCTTTTTTTTTTGTCTACCATTATGCAAAACTTCGTAAAATTCTGTTGTTCAAATCTCGATGGAACGCCGTGTATTTTGGAAATACCAAGCGTCTGAAAGAAGCTAGGCTATACGGGTACACTGGTCAAGACTATTTCTGACCTGACCCAAGTTAAAAGCCAGGTCATCACATCAACACTAACATTAAGGCAAACTTAACTTCTGGGAAACTAAGTCCATTTTTTTTCCTACAGCTACTTGAAAAACAATAATATCAAAATAATGTTTATGAGAGCGAGAGACAACATATAGTGGGGGAAGGCATCCTATCACTTACAAGGGAAAAAGAGAAGAGGTAAGGCTCGACTAAGGACAAGAACCCTTACCTTAGCTTTACCAACACATTCCAGTTCTATGGTGACTGAATGAAGAATCCATTACGAATTCCACTGAACGTTGTCAAGTGACTCCACTGCAAACTGCAGCTTATCAGAAATCCTAATTATCCGACGTCGTTAGCGGAGGCTGTGTCCTCTACCCCCATGAACCTGGCAGCTCCGGAGCTTGTGTTTAATTCTCTGATGAAACAGTTCAGTGGTTTCCCAATGATACGGAAATTTATAAGTGGAGTTCAAGGTTATGCAGACGTGGGGACCTGACATTTGTGCTACTTACATTAATGGTTCCAGCAACATCTTTGATCTCCAGGGAACTGAATTTGCACATTTCACGCACACTGTTATCCCAGCATGAAGTCATTCATGTATGCGGGGTATACCTAGTGGAGACATCGAAGGTCCTCTATAAGGTCCTCTATTTCCACAGGTCGGGCTGGGTTCATGCTACTGAGCTGGGACGTTTGTTAACCGCTTAGGCTGTTCAAAGCCTCGGTCGGAGGCTCACGTAGCCACCACAGCCCAGCTGGTCTGGTACACCTCGTAAATACTTGAAAAAAAGGCATTCTTGACGTTCTCCACCGTGTATCCCAGTGTTTGTGATTTGCGCAAGTAGTGAGTTGAGTATTACTGAGCCCCGGATGTTCAATGTATTTTTTCTCTCTCTGCCTATCACATCTCTTCATCTTAAAGAGTCTTGATGCATTCCACTATTGACTCTATGTTTATGACGAACATCTCACTTGTAACAAAGTATAAGGTTTGTCTCGAGCCAGTCTGTGCTGTAATTCAGATGTTAATGTACAGTTCCCTACGAGGGTGACGGGTATATGGATGACAATGATATTCACCCTGCGGGAGCCAGTCGGTCTCTACCCTACAGTGTCGTCGGTCAACATTGTGCAAGGTGGAGTACATCCCCCCGGGGTACGGTAGTGACCCTGGGCAGCAACAATGGTGGATGGGATCGCTGGCAGGTGACCTCCTCACCAGGCGGCTGTTGTAATTCCCAGGTCGTTGTCAGCTGGACCACTCCCTAGTTAGTTAGGCCTCCTTGATCATGGCACTAGGTCAACACGGCTATTCAACCCCTATCCCATTCATAGGTCAAGTTAAATCCATGGAACTAGACCTGCCGACATCTCGACACAAGAGAAGACTAACGAGGTAGAGAACCTTTGGAAAAAAGAATTTTTTGCCCCGCGGTTGCTTCCCTGGCTTACGATGGCCTCGCTATCCAACCTACAGTCGTGGACGAGTCGACTCCGACTCAGTCAAGACGGGACAGTCTGAATACTGAGACCATTTAAAACTTAAGAAGCACGGCTCCCTCCCTCCTGGGATACTGCTCTGTGTTGACACCATCACGTACAGCCGTCGGAATATATGAGAAAGAGACGCTAAAAGGTTCCTCACACTGCAAGCTAAGATTAACTCACTTCTCGAATTTCTAGTGAAAACTTGTGCCTTAAGAGTGATGTGATTGTTCATTGTGGAAAAACACTTAGAAAAATACATGCCTAAGGCTGGCTTCCAACACACATAACTTACAAGTAATACTTAAAAAGATTATTGATGTAAATATTTACGCCATGAGAGGGGAAAGCTTGCTTCTGACATGTAAACTAGCAACTGTTAAAGAGGATTATTTTAATTTTAAAGTGCAAACAAATCTAACCAAATGAGTATTCCTTATGAGTGATGTATGACCAGTGGGTGAGTATTCCTGGGCAGACACTGGCGCGTATGTCCCAAGTGAGTATGGAAGAGGTTCCCCCACTTGTCATGACCACCATCACCTGCCATCCCCACACTACACAGCGCCTAACAAGCGGTAAATACGACACTAACAGCTGACCGGGGAAATCACGCTACGCTCTGACCCCAAGTGGTCGGACACTAGATCCTTCAGGCTTCGTAATGACGCCAGGAGCGGAGTAGGAGGAGGAGGAGGAGGGTGGAGAGCGAGGGGTGATGTAGGTAGGGAGGAGACAAGATGTGTGGTGGGTCAAGGAAAGAGGGAAGGCTGAAGGTGGGTGTAGGACGAGAGGGTGTAGTAGTGAGGGACAAGGGCCGGGTGAGGAGAGGTTTTGGTGGAACAAGAGGATGGAGCGAGTGACGATGAAGCTTTTTCACACACCTTTCGTTGTTTCCCCCAACCAATCCCCCTCCGTCATGGCATGATCTACCAGACTGTTAGGTACCTCATATCTACCTTCATTACGAGTCATGGAACATGGGTGGTTTGACGAGCCTTCAAGGATGGTGCTCGCCTATTTTCGGAAGTCCAGAGTTACTACTCCCATGGCGCTCGTAACATTTGCTGCCAGATGGAATATCAGTCGTGACCCCTGACATTTGCGCTATCTTCTCTGGCGTTCACCACACCGTCTCTAGTCCGTAGTGGATGCTGTATGTAAGTTCTACCGGACGCGTCAACGCAGGAAGAATAATATCTGAATGTTATGCAACAGGTCTTCCGATATTTCCATGTGTGTAGTGTTATCAAGATGCAGCCCTCGTCTCTACGTCCTAGTGAGCACGGCTTCGGATTTTTTGCCTGTCACATTAATTCAGGAGCCTTACTGAATCAGGCGGGAGGTAAAAGACCATTGGACGTTTTCTGTCTCAACCATTTATCTTGCCCTGTACTTTGACGTCACTACACACACACACAAGTGTTCTGCGGACGAGGAAAGGTGCTCTGGGCAGCGCAGCGTCGTCACCAGCGCTGCTTCTCTCGTGTGGGAAACTCTCGATACCCAATCCGTCATCTCCGCCAACATGACAGGTCCTCCGTTTTCTCCACACACGTCAGCAGACTGGCACTACGCACCACATACGCGTCATCAGACTAACACTACGCACCACATACATGTCATCAGACTGGCACAATGCACCACACACGAGCCAGCAGACTGGCACTACGCACCACACACACGTCAACAGACTGGCACTACGCACCACACACACGTCATCAGACTGGCGCTACGCACCACACACACGTCATCAGACTGGCGCTACGCACCACACACACGTCATCAGACTGGCACTACGCATCACACACACGTCAACAGACTGGCACTACGCGCCACATACACGTCATCAGACTGGCACTACGCACCACACGCACGTCATCGCACTGGCACTACGCCTCCCTACGCGATCAATGGCCGCCGTGCGAGAGAGCTATACTCCGGGCTACGTGTCAGTCTGGCCCTGACCTGGGGGCCGGATCCTGGGGGGGGACGCTGCGACTCAGAGAGAGAGAGAGAGAGAGAGAGAGAGAGAGAGAGAGAGAGAGAGAGAGACTCAATCACACCCCATAAATCAATTTCTCACACTGTTATGACTTCGCCTTATCATAAGAGCGCAGTTGGCACCTTTCAAACCCTCCTCCCCCCCGGCTGTGGCCTGACGCATGACACAAGACGCCTGGGAGGGTGCCCTTAGCAAGAACTTTTCGTAATCACCACCTCCCAGATGTGTGGCTTGCTATATACCAACAACAACATGCCCAGGAAAATATCCCTCGTTTTGTAACATTTGTATGATGGGGATCGAAGGAGTAACGTCTGGATTGACGGTATAGCAAGGTGGTGGGACGGCAGAGTTAGAGGATTGCATTATAGACGGGAGGACGGCAGAGTTAGACAGTAGAGCTGAGGGTTAGACTATAAAGGGTCCAACGGTACATTACAGGGTCAGACGGTACACTTAAGAGGGTAACTAGAGTCACGAGGTGGTACGATGCGGTCTAATCAATGGACGGTACATTGAGCAGAGAAAACGTTCAGTTGTGAGGTTGGGTTGTAAAATGACGACATCAGACAGCGTACCATCCACGTAACCGGTACAGCTAGGTGATGTATGGCACATAAAAGGCCACAGCTACCCACTATGGTACCCCGGTGCCGACGGTGACGTAATAAGGGATAACCAAGTGACCTCTTCATCATCAGGTTTAAATCTCACTACTGAGTTTGAGGAGTGTTATGATGGTGGAGTCTATGGGTTCATAACCCAGAAAAACCCTCTCCCGGTACACTCCAGAGAAGCTGTTGAGTTCATCTGTTGACAGAAACTCTGACACATGAGAACAGGGTTCACATGGACAAGTCTTCGTAGGTCTTCTGCCCTCACAGCTCGGACTGAGTTTAGCTAAAGCTACTCTGTTGGGACTTGGAATGACTAGGCTACTGGAAGCCGCGGCCCCGCAAGTTCACGCAGCCACCACAGCCTAGCTAGTCTGGTTCACTTTTTTGAAAAACTAAACTAGACCGTTCTCAAATCTGTCCATTGTGCATCCCATACTGATCCTGATGGTTGCAAGCAGTGTTGAACGGTCTTTGGCCTCATTTGTTTAAGGTGTCTTCCCTCTTGAGTTTATTGCGTCTTTTGACTGAGGGGAAAAGGGAGTTACTATTTTATGTGTCTTCCCCGTTTGTCGTGTCAACAGGAAATTATTTCATTGTAGGTTTGGAAGCATTCCTAGTTGAACAACCAAGTGTTTACGATGATAATACCTCTACTCATCTGTGCTCCAGTGCACAACCTCAGCGAATTCAGTCGTTCCCGGTCATTCATTCTGTAGAGCGTCAATACTGGCCGGGGAAAGGTCTCTGAACACGTTCTAATTCAGTAATTTCGTCCGCCTTGTACAGAGATGTTAGCATACCGAAGCGTCACAACTGGTTTTTCTTCCCTTGTTTTGAAAGTCCGCAGGATCCATACCATCAACATTTTGGGAGAGGCACCTGTTACTTTGTTCTCTGGTCTCTCACGTTGTTCATTTACATGACAGTGCTTATGTCCGTCCGTATTTTGTGTTGCTCTTAATTTCTCCATTCTACACATAACGAGGGAACGGGAACTTATCCGTCATTCGTGAAAGCGTCAGATGCATTCATGCCTGGGCAACAGCATTTGTTCTGGCCCCGAGATCATCGATTCCAGATAAAATTAATATTCTTCAGATGATATTTTCAAACACGATGGATACTTTTCTTGTGATAATCGAGTTTCTCTTCCCGATGATGCTGACTTACACTGTATTACATCTTACCGCTGAACAACACTACGTAACACAAGCGAGATTGAACGTCATCAGCAACAAAATATTCTCGATGAAAAACAAAAACATAGAATTCTATCATCGTGTTTGGCACACCCAGGCTCATATCTGCCCTTCAACTTCTAAGAAAATTATAAAGAACAACACTGTAGTTAGCAGCAATATACGCAGGCGTCTCGCTGTAAACACAAAGGGAGCGGCGGGGGACAAAAACAAGAGGGTTGAGGAACACACGGGTATATTTGGGTCATCCACAGTCCTCAGTGATATCAAGAATCCGAGTCTATTGTGGATGACGTAAATTAACCACCTGTGCCATCCTTATAACCCAACCCCCTGTGCCACCCTCACCTCCCAACCACATAGCCCAACCACTTGGGCAACCTTTATAACCCAACCACCTGTGCTACCCACACAGCCCAACCACGATTGCTACCCTCATAACCCATCCACTTGTGCTACCCTCATATCCCAACCACCTGTGCCACTCTCATATCCCAACCACCTGTGCCACTCTCATAACCCAACCACCTGTGCCACTCTTATAACTCAACCACCTGTGTCACCCTAATAACTCAACCGCCTGTGCCACCCTCATAACAACAACCATCTGTGCCACCCTCATAACAACCACCACCTGTGCCACCCTAATAACCCATCTATCTGTGCTACCCTCATAACACCAACATCAACAACATCGCAGACTGTTTGAGGAGAGCAGTTTCACGAGTATGTTTTTGTTCCAGTAATGTAATGGACGAGGAATTTAATTCCAACAGATATCTATAAGTTTTTAAATATGAATGGATTTTACTTATCTTTTTGGTAATCTATTATTAGCTTCTGAATATATCTTTTTTATGTTTCAATTTCCTGAGTGAAATAATTAAAAAAAGAACGTTGATAAAGGAACAAAAGTTGCTTTGAGCCTGGCACGCAGGTAGCTCTCGTCCGGGTTCTTTATTTGGGAAATACCAACGCAACGTTTTTAGTCATTTATCGCCCATTATCGTTTCTGAAGGTTGCTCCCTGGAATTTTGGGATTGGTTGGATTTACGTTAGGTAAGATAGGTTGATTAAGTCTTTCCATATATTTCTCTGACGATCGTAATCTTCAACCTTATATTTTCCCCGAGGAAGATGCATGCAACAGGTAGTGACTGGGTTCAGTCACTATGATTTTTTCTTCTTTGAATTCCGTCCTAAATGTGGAACCTGCAAGTCTAAGAACCTGTATAGCGAAGAGTAATATTCACAAAGTTGCAATAGGGAATAGATACAGTTAACTCTACACTGATTCATTGTCGTAAAACATTATTTTTTTTCCCGACCACCTTCTGGGTACACTTCTTTTCCATAACCAAGGATCGAAGTGGGATTATTTACCTTTGGTCAGGCCAGCATCTCTGAACTCAAAAAAACTCCGTTAAAGTTGTCGTACTTCGTCAGCCTCTGCTTCTGATCGACCTCCAGGGTAAGAAATTGTGAAATCTTACTTTGCATTAACGTTCATATGTTTCGTGTATGAAACAGATATGCAGTATCTCCTTTAAGTTTGTTTACGCCAGCTAGTCAGACTCGAGCTATCTCTCCGATGATGCAGACCATCATAAAGCTGATCCAATCAGTTCGTATGTAGGTTAGAGATGCGTCTCCACGAGGCGATCGTCCTCAACCTAGTTCAGCAGACGATGATGGCTGGGTGTGGGGGGGGGGGGGGTT
>JAUUDY010474566.1:0-10765 GCA_032361765.1 Panulirus inflatus | reverse complement strand
CTATCGTTGAAAAAAATGCCACCTCCACCGCCCCCGGTGATATGGTAAAACGAGTACAAATCCATACAATCTAAATGCATTATGAAATTCAACCTTGAGTATGTAGTTGTGTAACCTTATGACGTTTGTAAGGGCAATCTCTTTCGAAATGTATGGAGTGGAAGAAGGGTCGAGAAACACTTGTAACAACAATTTTTTTTTTTTTAATGAATACTGGTATATGGACTATAAGAGAGCTGATGAGCAATAGAGAGCTTGGATGTTGGCAGTCCCTTGTAACTGCTGAAGTTAAGAGGGACATTCCTGAGTCCATCATAAATGACTAGAGAGAGAGAGAGAGAGGGTGGGGGTGTGGGGGGAATATTTGAAAATCAAAGTGACCTCCATGGTGATGGGTAGAATGTATGGCCAAAGTAATAAGGTCAGGTCTAGCATCATTTTTTTTTATCAGGGACTATGTTGTGGGCCTGTTGGTGGAAGGACATTATCTTCCTGTTTCTGTATTCCCCCTGTCTCTCTTTCTCTCTACCTGATTAAGATGATACACCATTGGCTCAATGAAACCTGAACTATAAATCTCCCTTTGTAGGACAATCAGTTTGATTAGGGTAAACACTCTGTTGTTAGGGATGCTTGTGATGAATTCGATGATGTGTCTATTACACTGCCTCAGATATTTTCTCTACTATATCAGGTGGTGGAATGGTGGGAAAGTTTGGGTGACATAAAAAAAGGTGTTTGATTATGGTTACTTGTTATTTTTGGCTTAGGATACCTCCTTTTGCTCATTAAATTGGTACAAGGTCACCCATTCAACTATATGGGGATTATGTTGTGTGCCACAGAGGATTTAAATGTTTCCTTCCAAAAGTTATGGAAGAAATTAGCTCTCGAAGAGGCCACGTGTATTTACCTTGAATTTTGCAGCTGTCATAGCCAGTTTGCATGCAAGGTCAGAGCCAAAATATTCAACTACAAGTCTGTTAGGATACCTCCTCCAGCTGATTTGTTGGTACAAGGTTACATATTCAGCTGTAATGTAAGCTAAGCCACCTCCTCTTGCCTATTAAGTTGGTACAAGGTCACCACTAAAGATTTGAGTGTTTTCTTCCCAAAGGTATGAAAAAATTTGGCTCTAGAAGGGTCCACTTGTATTTACCTTAGATATTACAGCTGTCTTAGCCAATTTGTTTGTGAGGTTAGAGTGAAAGACATTGCAATAACCTCCTCTTGCCAATTAAGTTGGGATAAGGTTACATGTTAGTACAAGGTTACATATTCCACTGTAGTGAGAGCTGAGGTGCCTCCTCTTGCCTATTAAAGTTGGTACAAGGTCACCAAGTCAACTGTAGTGGGTTTCTGTTTGTCGGTGGTAGGAAAAATGGTAAACTTTTTCTGCCAAAGAAGATTTAAGTGTTTCCTTTGGAAAGGCATGGAAGAATTTAGCTCTCAAATGGGCCACATTTATTTACTTTGAGTTTTATAGCTGTTGTAGCCATTTTGTCTTCGAGGTCAGAGCCAAAAATATTGCAGTAACCAGACATCCAGATCTTATTGATGGATTCTAACGAGTGTAAGTTATTCCTTATACATTGCTGGTTGTCATGGGAATCATCATTACCTATGTAAGGTATGAAAACAAAAAAATAATGAAATTGTTATTGGTGTACCTTAAGAATCTTTCAAAGGCAAGATATCTTGATCCCAGAGTCATCATGAGGAAATCTGAGGAGAGAAAAAAAAGGCATGTCATGTGGTACTTGCAAGCAGTAAGTCCCTTAACCCTAGCTGATATACTGATGATATGCTAGTGAACGTGTGGTGATGGGTAGCCACAACAAAAATACATAAATTCTTACTTCATTGTACTGCCAAGAAGCCAGCACAAAACATTTTGATGCAATTACGGAATCACATCTTTTGGTAAGGTCACAAGACGAGATCACTGAATCATCGAAGGAGGATGTCACTCCATTAGTATGATATCCCAGCTTGCAAGTTTTGTCATCAACCAGGACATGTCTTTCTTATTTCCTAGCTGAAACTGTATATGACTAGGAATCGATTGAAACTGGCTGGCTCTTCTTTTCTGTCCATGGACCTACCTTGGGTCTATAATGCTTCAATTGCCTTTCATTCCTGGTTAATGTTACACTTATCAGTATTATTATCCCTAGTGCTGTATATTCATTAAGATATTTGAATTTGATATTCCAGTCCTCAGTTGATAAGACTTGCACAATATAATGCGTGATCTTCCATGGTTAGTTTATCCTTTATTTTCTTTTTTGTAGCTGATACTTCTGTTTAGTTTTTTAGTAATGCCCGTCATTTGTTCTCTTCTCAGGTATGAATGTTCTGATATTCCCATTTGGCACCATTCCTATTACTGATTTTTACAGATCTTGCTCTGTCTCAGTATCCTTATCACATCTTGTCAAGGTTGGTTATTGACTAGTTCGACTGTCATATCACCTGTTCATATTTCCATGTTTTTATATCTTAGGTTCATGTTTCACATCTATTCATAAGGTTTCTCATTTATTCTTGTTGTTTCTTAGTCTGGTCAGCCATTCATGCTCAGCAAGGTACTTGCTTATCTAGGCTAGGTTCACTTACTACGTGCATGATGTTTCACTCCCCACACTACAAACATCATTATGAAGGCCATAAATAAGCTGCAAGCCCACAGAACACATACGGTTACATTGTTGTACATTGATGTTATTCATGATTTTTATTATGATCTTACTGAATCGCAGCTACCTTAAGTACCCTTATAACCTTAATCCTTTTACTGTGTGACTAAATTTCAGGCTGGCTTTCAGTGTCAAAAATGCACCAAAGAGTGACAAATTTGAATTTGACCTTTTCTCTTACTTTCTTGTATCATCAGGAGATATACTATCTCCTTGAAACCCATTTATAGAAAAAAAAAGTTGCTGAAAAATGTGAAAATTGTTCTCTTAGATAATATGTAAAGTGACACACGTAAATGAATAAACACCGAAGACCATTATCACCAAAGACATGAATTCGAGAACAGTTATTTATTTTATAATGTCACCGTCTGTTTACAAAATGAGGAATGTTCCAGGAAAAGTGAAAGTTTTGGGGATTTTTTTTTTTTCACTATGGTCTTATTCTATAACTTCTACTTTAATGTCCCATTCAGCACTTATCATTGCCCATAATCATTGCAAGTAGGTTATTCATAAGGCAAAGCATTCTATTTTTCAAAAAAGTGCAATAACCTCACCTTTTCATTCACTGATGGGTCTTTTTGGTCTTTAGCTAAAGGGCATTGCTTGTAACTTTTGTCGCTCCCCTTTCCTTCACTTTTCTGCTCTGATTTACTATAGTTGTCCTTGTATACAAGGTAACTTTCATTGGCTTTCCTATTTCCTCTAACTCTAACTTGGATGACTCATAGGATTCCTTCACCCCTTGATGCTGCTCTTGCTAATCCTATGCCCCTCCCTGTTATATCTTTCTGAAGTGTCTGAAAAGCACTTCTTTCTCAGAATGTAAGCAAGGCTTATGGTTCTGTTGGCATCCATCCCTTTCTGTTTAAAAACCATAACTTTTCCTTGTAAGCATGTGACTGTTCTAAACCCTCTAACTATTGACATCTACCATTTCTAAAGTCTTTGAATTCCTTCTCAGCTTCCATATCCTCAAACTTCTTATCTTTTATAACCAGTATGGCTTCTGTAAGGTGAGATCTTGTTGATAGTCTTTTTTTTATCTTACTTATTTCTAGTCATTATCTCTGAAAGATTTTGGGGAATCCTAGGCAGTTGTCCCTGATATATCCAAAGCTTTTGACAAGGTATGGCATTAAGGTTTCATCTCTTAAGCTCCCCTCTCTGGCTTCCCTTCCTCGCTTTGCTAACTTACATCTTGCTTCCTGTTTGGCCAGCCTGTCTCTGTTGTTGATGGATCAGCTTCTCCCACTTTATCCATCAACAGCAGTGTCCCTCAAGTTTCTATCTTGTCTCTTTCCCTTTTTTGTTTTGATCAGTGATTTCCTTTCTTCCCCAAAAATCAGATGTGCTGACAATTCAACACTGCATTCCTCCACCTCCTTCAGTTCTGCTCCTTCTCATATTTGATCTGCAACTCGTCTTAACATAACTTCTGAAGTAAACTTAGATTTAGACAGGACGTCTTTGTCGGGTAGACAGAATGTGGGTAAGTTTAATGCCTCCGAGATGCAGTTCTTGCCCATCTCGCTGTCGAAAATTCCAAGCAACTTTCTTATCACATTCAGTGGTTCTGTGATTCCACCTCTTACTTAATTCAGTGAATGTACAGATGCTCCACAACTTATGAATTTTCAGCTTTACAATAGTGTGATAGCGATACAGATTCAGTAGAAACTGTACTTCGAATTTTGAATTTTGATCTTTTCCCAAGCTAGTGATATGTGGCACGATACTCTCGTGATGCTGTGCAGCGGCAGTGAGCTGCAGCCTCCAGTCAGCCATTCAATCATGAGTGTAAACAATGTACTGTGTTGCCTGCATTTTTTTGTTTTGTGTTTTGTGTTTTTCTATCCTATCATGTTTACAGAATCCCTATCTGTGTCTCCTGCCTCTGGTGAGAGGAAGATGAATGCAATTACTCAAGATGAAATTAAAGATGATTGCCCAGCATGAAGCTATACCCGAGGCACCAAGAAAGTTCACTGCAAAGAGACGCTTTATTACAAAATAGGCTTTGCGTTAGATAATTTCGTCCAAATAATGAAAGTGTTCTGAGAATGTTTAAGGTAGGGTAGGCTAAGCTATGATGTTTGGCAGGTTAGATGCACAGTATTAAATGTATTTTCAACTCGATATTTTCAGCTTATGAGTTTATCGGAACATAACCCCACCGTAAGTCAAGGAGCATCTGTACTTGGTATTACTATATAATCCACAATATCTTGGAGACCCCACATTAAAGAAATAGCTAAGTCTGCCTTTAAGAAACTAGGAGTCTTGTGTAGATGTTGAAATTACTTTTCTTCCAAACACTTGCTCCGGTTATCTGAAGGATTGATCCAGCCATTATGGAGTACTGCTCTTACATATAGGGTGATTCTGGCTCTGCATCCTTATTTGACTGAGTTGAGTCAAAAGCAATCTGGTTCAATAACTCTGTACTCCAAAATTTGACCAGTTTACCTTATACTGCAATGTTGGTTCACTTTCCCTCTTCTATAGGTATTACTTTGGTATTTGCTCCTAAGAGCTGGCTACTTTTGTGGCCTTACCACTAGCTAGACCACGCAATACACAACAAGCTGCTGTGTCATGTGATTACTGTGTGGCTGTTGAGAACTCAAGAATCGGCCATTTTGATAAACATTTCTTTCCCAATACCACAAAGCTTTGGAAGTCTACACACTCTCGTGTCTTTCCTAGTAACTATGAGTTGGCATATTTTAAAAGACAAGTTTTCATCTGCATCTTGATCTCTCTGTGTTTTGAGTTAGTTAAGTTTATCAGTTTTTTAGTTAGTTATATTTTGTATCTTTTGGTTGTATTCAGTCTTATAATATCAATCCTTTAATATGAATTATCTCATTAGGGTAGGGTCATGAGGGATAGGGAAAATATGGGTTAGATAATAATGCTCTAATACTGTAAGCTGTGGAAATCGAATGATATGTCCTTTTGCTATTTTCAGGATATGTATTTGTGAAGATTTTGATATTAGTTCATTCTAAAAAAAAATGCATAGTACTCATCCTATTTCCACCATGTTCTCAGTTTAGTTTAGTTAGCTATACTTCATATTTTCCCATTGGCATTGTAAACTGGGAGTTCAGATGTCTGAAGAGACACAAGAATCTGACCACAAGTGGAGAGGCCTCATATGCATTAATTTGAGCCCTAAATTAATGTAGACATCTAAACTCGTCCAACACTTTTGCAAAAAATGATTAAATTAGAATCAAACGTTATGAGGCGTGGCGGCATTAATTGGAAAGCATCAGTGATAAAAGATAATAAGGATTCCTTCACTTCACAGATTTTTTTTCTGTATAGCTTGCAGTGTACAGAAATTATGAAATTTCTTTTATGTGCAATTGGTAGATCATTTTTAGAAGCTCCTAGCTAGGAACACACCATCAAGCTAGGTTAGTGTATGGAGGCCATGGTTGTGAATTTTGAATCCATGTTAATGAATTTGTTGAGGACATGGTAATGAGCATGTAGAGGCAATGGTAGTGAATTTGCAGAAGCCATGGAAGTGAGTATGTTGAGTCCATGATAGGAAGTGTGCTTAGGCCATGTTAGTGAGTTTGTTGAGGCACTGGCAAGAGTGTTTTATGGTAGTGAAAGGTAGTGTGTTGAGGTTGTGGGCATGTCAATGTTGAGGTCATGGAAGTGTGAGCTTGCTGTGGCCCAGGAAATTAAAGTCTTTAAGACTACAAAGCATAATATAGAAAATTTTCTCTCGTGTGTTCACTATTTCTTGCACTTGTAAGGTAGTGCTTGGAATAGATGAAGAAATGGTATCATTCACCCACATCTGCCCTCCAGCTGTCATGTATAATGTACTGAAACCAAAAACTGGGAAGTATAATCAGGTAAAAGTTGACCTTTTAAGATTATGCAGCTTGGATTTTTTTTTATGCTGTAAAGTCTGATAAAAAAAAGGTTTTACTAGCGTAGTAAAATTTCGCTATTTTTCAGTGCATATTTTTATAGCATCTTTTATATGGCTGTCATTAATCGGCTAAAATGATAATGCTCATTTTCAGACACATGATAAAGTCAGATGTATTAGTTGTGCAAAGTTTTCATTTAATGAGGAAGCCATATAGGTTGAGATTCATTATTTACTTGTATTAATGAATCAGTTATGATAATTAATTCTCATTGATTTAGTGATGAACTTTTTTCAGTGATGTTTGGTGAGGAGTGAATTTGTCATTTAAGCAGTCCACATATCATTTATTGATCCAAATATCTTGTGGTAAATGGAATTCATATTACTTTCATTTGTATGTAATTCATTGCATTCTGTTTTCTCTGTTTTCACTGAGGCACTACTGTGCTGAGCATCAGGTTAATCACCTTTCACAAAACTTACTGGAGGGTTGTTTTTGTAATCTGCAAAATACACTGGGGCATTGGTGTAAGAGTTCACAATATTATCATCCACTTATAAGTCATTGTAAATCACACAAACATGACAGTGTCTCCACTTATTGGTGATCATAAAGCATTCTGGCACATGACTGTATCCTCTTGTTTTTAAAAGTTGGTATAGATACAGTTGCTTGCATTGACACACGTATTCATCCATGGGGGGAAATGGTTGGCATTGGATCAGTAGTGTTGTTTAACTAGGTGTTCATGGCTGATTGACTGTGTCCTTTGGTAATTTTTGTTTGTATGGGAGTGTTATTTACTGGTGGAAGTGTTACCTCATGAGTATTTCATATGTTTACCAGTAGAAGTAAGTTTTTATTAGAGCTGTTGCTCACTGAAGATAGACCTCTGAAAAAGGAGCCGTGGTTTTGTTATATAACTCTCATTCCAGTATGGATGGAGCGACAAAGCAATGCAAAGTCACGAACATCACAGTTTATGAGATAGAGGAAACACCCTTTACCTCTACAGTCAATTTCAGCATCATCCTTCAGGACCCAAACTGCTCTTGTCGAAGTAAGTTGTGAGCTAGAGTTCTTCCTTCCTGCATGGACCCCCTGATTCTCGGCATATGATGAAACTTTGATCCTAGTTTATATTATATTTACATATACCACTATTCTTCTATGAGTTTGATTCCTAGCCTTTACAGAAGTTTGTTTTTTGTAAGAGCTAAACTATGCATTTGAATGTGGTATTTACAAAAAAGCTGGGTAACCTTTGGTTTTAATTAAAAGTCCACATGAGGATGGTTCTCCCGAACACCAAATCTAAACATGATTTTCCCTAATCTTGAACATTGATCCCTTTCCTAGTCTAGCAAAAACCATGTTCTTTACTGCGATCTTAGTTTTTGAGACTATGTTATGACAGGCAAAGTTTTATCAATTTTTCTCGAACCAAGTAAAATCTCTTTTATAACCTGCCCTCAGTGTTTGAGGCTAAAGGTATGCATGCTCTTACTTTTTACTGCAATATTTCACAGAACTTTCCATCAAATTTCCTTGGTTCATGGCTACTGAATTTCATTTCCCAATTTATGTTACCATAGGAATGTTAAGTTATAATCCCCTCCTTAGTGTGGTTTCATCACTGCTCTTTTCATGCTTTGATTTACCACGTCATCATGCTTAAACATTGCACGATCAGTTTTCAATTGATGTATCATGTGTGGTATATTTAATTATCATGCTACTGTGTGTGAAAATAAGCTCTGATATTGATGATGTAACTCCCTCTCTGATCCTAGTATGCTTAGTGACATGCTGATACAGGAAACTTTATACATTTTAAGAACCTGTGTCTCCAAGAGATTCTCGGTTCTCCCAGTTTCTCTCTTTATAATGGAAATCCCCCATTATAGTACTTTACCATCTCTGAGAAGTTTGTATTCTAATGCTTCATGTACCATTCTGATTGTTCAATTGTTTTGATCATTGTATCTATGTTTCATACTTTTATCCCTTTGGATCCAATCATTGACTCCAATCATCAAGAGTGTCATAACAATTGAGTGTGATGGTCTCATAATATATTTCCCCTTTCCCATCAGTTTTTCCTTTTCTCTGACTTTGTAGTGATAACCAGAATGTGATAAGTCCCGCAACTCTAGATGCCTCCCGTAAACAATTTTAAAAACTAGCTGTCATCTGCAATCATGCAGTCATTTCATCACATGTTAGGTAAGATATGGACATTATACCATCATAATATGTTCTGTGAATATTTTTTGTGTATTGTTCTGCTCTATAGAATAAATTATTCTTTTGATAAAGGCATTCCTTTAAGACTGACACTTTTATTGAAAAGTTTTCTACCATTCCTTCCTTGACACCATGAGTGAGTAGAGGAAGACATTGATGATAACAGAGGAGGTTGAGAAGGAATTGATGTTGATTGTCGTATACTTTAAGATGTTCCTTATTATTATTACTAAGAAACACCTTGGTTATGAACTTGTTTGTAGGTTTTACTTTTTTCGGTTGGATTAGAATATTATGCATACCTTTAAAAGAAAAAACAACAACTTGTAAGTGGCCACACCAGGTGAATGAAGAGAAAAGTGTCAATTTTTTACAATAAAGAAATACATATTAACATCGTCTGACATGCTTTCTAAGGAAATTTAGTGCTAGATATACAAACCTCTTAGGTATTTTGTGCCAGTGAAATTAAATGTGCGTCCAAAGCATTAAAGTTCTTTGGAAGATGTTGTATTATCAACACCACTGTGCTCTTATTTGGCACAGTTACCCTTTGAGACTTAAGGCTGCTTCCTGTTACAAGGGCCAACCCTCCTCTTTCTTTCTCTTGTTCTATCATGTATCCCTCTGGAAAAATAACTGTTGAGATCACATCTCTAGTAATTTTTGTCTCCACAACTCCGACAATATCAGGTATATTTTCCAGAAGTAATTTCGTCTTTGAACTCTAGCTGTATACCATTTACTGCTTTTACAAATACATTTGTAGCATTACTTTCAGTCCAACGTTTTCAGCACATACTTGATCTCTCTCTGATATTGATGAATCTATCACGTTTTCTTGCTTCATTTGATGTCTCCCATTTTTTTTCTTCTGACTGTATTCTTTGCTTCATATAGTTGATGCTGTTTTCATCTCCTCTCTTTCATGGTTCTTCTTGCTGGTACCATCATGAACTCCAATTTCTCTTACCTCATTCTGTAAATGCTTTTATCATACCCAGAATTTTTTTGTTTTTATCTGTTGATGGGATGGGTGTTACCAATATTTATCTTTTATATTTTCCATGTCATTTCCCTCCTTATACTTTACATACTTTACTCAATCCTCTTAGTTCTCCACCTCAGTCTTGCTCTCTTTCTCATCCTTATCCTTTTCCAATTCTTTTTATATCCACTTCCTTGATTTTTTGCAGCCCCTTTGCCTTTGCTATTCCTTCTTGTTTGTTTCAGTATCATCAGTTGGGGAAAACCACCTCAAATGAAGTTTTTCACCTTTTGACATATAGGTGTTATGTTTGTATCAACTGATACAGGCACATGTATATATGTACACATGTGTGTATGGATGAGTTAGATATTTATATTTTCCAGTATGAGCATGAGACTGATTGAGTTTGGAAATGTCATTCCTTTCCTCTGAAGCACAAACCACACCACGTGAATAATGCTTCAAGTTTGCTTCATTCCAGGACCATGGGCTATCTCTGTTAATGAATGTGAAAAGGAAAAGACTGTTCAGCTACGTTCAGTGAAGGTACATCAATTTACTTTGATTTTGTCTGGTATCTCATTTTAAGTATTTTCATATCATATTTTGTGAATCTTAAAAGAGTTTGATTATCATGCTCAACATTGGTTATATGGTACCTATTCCTATACATAAAAGTGTAGGTTATTGTATCTAGGTGGGAAAACGTACAAATAAGCATAACAATTCTACATTAAGAGATTATTGGTGCATATGCACCTGTACATGAGAAGAAAGACTATGAGAGGCAAGTGTTTTGGGAGCATCTGAGTGAGTGTGTTAGTAGTTTTGATGCACGTGACTGGGTTATAGTGATGGGTGATTTGAATGCAAAGGTGAGTAATGTGGCAGTTGAGGGAATAAATGGTGTACATGGGGTG
>JAUUDY010474345.1:0-10768 GCA_032361765.1 Panulirus inflatus | reverse complement strand
TGAGGATGTGTGGAGGAGGATAGATATTTTGGAAATAAAATATATAAGTAAAAACGTAGCGGTAGGTGGTTTGATCGAGTAAGTAATGAAAGAGTAAGAGAGAAAGATGTGTTGTAATAAAAGAGTGTGGATGAGAAAGCAGAAGAGGGTGTGTTGAAATAGTTTGGACATATGGAGAGGATGAGTGAGGAGAGGTTGACAAAGAGGGTGTGTGTCAGAAATCACTGCATTCATCTGATTTCACTCGTAGCAATAGATGTAAATTCGTGGGCAAACGTTTTATTTCGTATGACGCGAAGCACTTTATCATCAACAGGATTGTTATCATGTGGAATGATTTGCTAATCAGAGTAGTTAACGTCAGTACAGCAAGCGCGTTTAAGAAAAGACTTCTATAAATATTTCGCCTCAAATTCACAATGACATTGCTTGCGTCTCCTTGTTTATATGAAAAGTTTATAATATCATCCTGCTCGAAGTATCTATATTTTTCTACTCTTTCCACACTGGAACCAAATAAAGCCTCACTAAATGACAGTATCCCATTTCCCATCCTTAAAAATGTGCAACCAAACCTGCATAATTCATACACAAAACATTTTTTAGTCTAACCTCAAGTTTTGTACAACCACAGTTAAGACAAACCTATATACATAAAATATGAAACTACCTGTCAGTGACGCTGATATACTGATATCTTTCATATAATGGAGTAAAAACCCTATATATCTACAAATCTAACAGAAATTTTGATCAATGTTATCATCTCATTGTCAAGATGATCCTAAATTATCATAAAAAGCACTGTGTATGACTAATAATTTTCTGGATAAGGAAAAAAGAGAAAATTATAAGACAAATCTATGACATTCTGTGATTCAAAATAAAAGATTATGAATGTAGGAGACTATGTTATAAAACATGCCTAATCTGTGTATACACATAACTAATCCCCATAATTGGAGCCAATTAAGAGAAAAGTTTTAATAAAAGAAGATTTAAGATTTCTCTCTCTATAAGCCCTGTGGTTTCTCATGATTACTTAAATAAACATGAAGGCTGACTTCCACTCAATCCATTTAATTCAATGACCAATACCTCTTTTCTATGAAGTGTAACTCTGCTAATATGTTTAATTCATAATAAAAACAGTGCCAAAATATATACAATACTAGTATGTATACAATGTTAGTTAATGCAAATCCAATCTATTCAATGCTGAATATTTCTGACAGCTTGGGGACTCGTTTCTTAAAGCAACATCATCTTACAACTTTTGTTAATATACGAAAATTTCAAGAAAATAAAAAATGCCCTAGCCTAACCACAAACTGTTCCACAAATGAAATGAGAACAAAAGACCCGTGCCATACCTCATCAAAGAACACTTGAGTTTTCTTGAGAATGTGTTTGAGCTCAGTCAGTTCCAGATAGTTTCTCTTAAGTGCCTCAGCATTGCTGTTAACTTCTTTCAGTTCATTCTCTAGTTTCTCAAATTTGACCTGTCAAAAATAGCAAGCAGCAAATAAAACTAATAACTCACATAAAGAGGCTATGAAAATCTACTAATAGCAATGAATTATAATGGAAACATTAATAACCTAAATACTCCAGCAAACTTTATGGGGTGCTATATGAAACATGGCTTAATCTACTGAGGAAAAGGTTACAAATGGGTAGTCAGGTGAAGAAGCCTCAAAAAATGTGCCTTGTTACATTATTTTCCTAAAGTATCTGATGTAAAATTGAAGAATATGTACGGCTTACCTCGAGATCAATCATCTCCTTTGGAATGGGAGCTTCAGGGTTCTCACCAGTATCAAGGACTGGAATCCCATCCTTACGGATCTCGCGCTCTAAATATCGCAGCTTCCTTTCCATTTCATCACAACGACGAACTTCATTCACAAACTTCCGTTGAAAGGCATTCACATCAGGATTGAGCTGTAATTATTCAATATGAAATCAAAGTAGTGATTATACATTTCCTCTGAAATTCATACTTTGCTAACCTACTGCCAACAGAAATTAATAAAACGCAACCCTTAAGGGTTTTGCCACATCTTTCACTGTGATTATTTTTTCAATAATAATGCTTAAATTAACACAGGGCAAGACACCCCAATCCTTCCCTACATCAATGTCTTCCGAATCTAACGTATGTGATACTCTTATAACTTTAATCCAGTACATGTTCAACTATTTCCTACAAGTTATGATTTTCAAAATATACTACAACCCTCCTGTAATGTCAAGATTAAATATTCAATATACTTTTAATGGTCTTCAGGTCACTTAAAAACACACTGAGTTCACTTAAATTCTTAAAATCAATATCTTGTAGCTCCTTAATATACAAGAGGCAAAAAATATGAATTAAAAGGGACTCTACAGGATATACATTCATTCAAATGACAAAGCTAATATATGTAATATGCCAGCTTACTTACATCTCTAAACTGCACTAGTCCCAGTTCACCCAGTTCTGAGACACAAGTGTATGCTGATTCACTTTGCAAGAAGAGCTGGCAAAGTGCCATCTCTTCACTTCTAAACAAGGACCCCATGGTTGTGGAATCTACGATGTAATAATCACCAGTTTAATACCTGAAATGCAATACTTTTTAATGTAAATAGTAAAGTTGAAAATTGTAATATATGTTGATTTGTAATCTTCAAAAATACTAACACTAAAAATAAATGTCACCACTTATATACATATGTGTGTAATTACCTTATAGTAGAGTATTTGCAGTGACTTCTGCACACATAAGACCCCATCTCAAACTTTCTCAAGTATCAAACAATTTTCTCATCTTTTCATACTGCCAACATTTACTTTCACCAAATCAAAAGAGCATGATTTTGAGCATTATATCTAACTAAACGTTGTCATAAAGATGGGGTTTTGCTTAACAGGAAAATACAAGGTTAATGTAAAATACAAAAAAAATTTGTAAAATGTTTGCTGACATCCAGCAACATGGTGATACATTTTCATAAGTGTGACTGCCATATCTTAACCTAAATACTGAAAATCAAGACAAATCTTGACTGCTACAAAGATTGGGTCAAGTCTTCATAGGTTCTATTGATTTTATACAAGTACATAAACTATATCTATTGCAAGTACCGGTAACCCAATATTTTCTGTTGCCTATCTTCTGTCATTTAATTACTTATAATGCTCCAAATCATCCTCTGTATTCCACAAAAAGCATCTACGACATAAGTTGCCACTTCCCAAAGCTATTCTTGATATGAAGATAAGAAAGACCTTTAGCTGAAATTTCCTCTCCCTTACAAACATTCTGAGTTTATGTGTAGCTGCTGGGAGGTCTGGTCTATAAGTGTGCCTCTGGTAGATAGATTTACTAAGAGAAAATGTGCTTCATATACAAGTACTGGTAGAAGAAGCACTTCGAGAACTCAAAACATATGAAAAACTCATCTAACTTCCCTTGTAGCACACAACGTACCTTTAATGCTATTCGCAAAATGTACAGTTAAGATCTTTCCTTGTTAAAGTTAGCAGGAGGTTTAACTACTAGATTTCAGCATGTTCAAGGATTACATTACAAGAGCTGCCGACTTTTTTACTACAAGAAGAGAAGAGCTGAAAACAATGTTCTGGATGTTTGAAATAAAATTAAGGTACAACTTGGTTACTAGCAAACGATAGGCGAGGTTTGCATGTTCTAATCTTTTTTGTAAATAAGGTGGTTTGCAAAAGTTCTATTCTTTTTCATTAATATATAAGCTACTTTTTTAACTGATCAAGCCTATATCTATCTGAGGCTTCATAGCCCTTCCAACAACTGTCATATCAGTATGAAAATCAATAAGGAAATAATTTTACCCTCAAAAAATTCTTTTAGCAACAAATCAATTTCCCAGTATGGCCATTTACAAAGAGAGTCAAAAACAAAGTTTTGCAACAACAGTGTACAATTGTCAGACTCAAACAAACCTAACCCCTAAACAGATTTTCCATACAAATGCGATAATATCTCTTACATTTTATATAAATCATTACAACAAGCTTCTCCATGGTAACAAAAAAAGACTGCTTCCTCTTGGCAAAATAACTTCATCAGAAAAGATAACACAAGCAAGCAACTTTCCAAAAACAGCTTCTATATGCAGAATGGGCACTATTACCAAATGCTTCTGGTTTCTAAACGAATCTAATGATTCTGCAATACCTGAATCTACTGATGATCCTCCCAACCCTAATGACACAGCAATAACAACGAGTCTCACCACTTACATAACATTTTCCCAATACTACCATAGCGTTCTAGCTACTACGCAATTGCTAACTTCCATGACCCTGCCTTGGTCATCGTAAAGCATGAAATCGCCTGCCATACAATGAAGTGGATGAGTCAAGACCATGCTAAGTTGATTCGTGCACTTCCACTGTGGAAGCCTAAGTGCCAGACGTCTTGCAACCCAAGTCAACTATGACAACACAGACACTTTAAAGCCCCCTAAAAGCTTAAATGTACTTCAGAACAGCTTAGCAACTGCAAATTACAAACACCTAATGTTACAAAGAGGTAATTCCACAAGCACATACCGTTAGAAAGACCGTCAACTGCAGAGGTTCACCATCTTACAACCTTCAGACCCACCATATCGATCCAACCTGTCAGCCTCCACCGAGTCAAGTAAGCACTACGCATGCGCTCGAACAACTCCATTCAATTGAGAATATATTTGGCTGCCTCTGAATTTTTCAGAAGTATATCATAGTTAACTGATAAATGATAACATAATAGTTACGAAATCATGGTGTAAAGTGAGCATGACTATTAATCACAAGCTGCTTTCTAGACGAATGTGAAAAGGTACACTCAAGTTTCATAGAGTACGTAAACAATTTAAATTTCACTCTTCCCTATTTATTCCCGATGCCTACAGGATACACTGATTCTATACAAGCAAGATATGAATAAAATTCCCTGTATCCAACTAATACAGCTACAGATACTCAATAAATTCTGTATCTCAGTAAAATTACAATCGCAAAGTTGCTGTCCTCAAATTTGAAGAACATATCGCTCAACTTGCTCTATGGCCACACATTCTCCCGGAGTAAAATTACGGAATTTCATGTTAATGTTGAAGCCCTATTTATTTATACAAGTGAATATACCTTTACATTCGTACAACCCATCTGTCAAACTGATATTTACATCGAGCTGTGTGTGTGGGGGGAATGGGCACACGCAATTATCAATTTGTACGGCATGGGGAGGAAGATCTGTTTTCATGGGGACTCCTCTCTTGGACTCTATTTGTCCAAGATCTGTTAAAAAGCTGGGCTTGTGCCTATAGCTCAACACCGACAGATTTAGTTTCAGACAGAACAGTATGAGTTATATGTTGCCGAGTGTTATGTTATAAAGATGGAGAGGAAGTGTGTACTTAGGGAGTAAATGCTAGCAATTAAGGTGTATGTGGGGCAGAGAGAAAAGACACCAAGCTGGGCCAGGGAGGGATACATGCATGCGAGTGTGTGTGAGGTTCATGTGTGGGGAAGCTAAGCCCTTTTGGGAAAAAATTACAAACTATCTATCTAACATAACGAAGTTGACATATGATAAAGTTGTAGCGACACATTGGGTGCGGTCAGTATAGAGTATTACTTTGTGATTCAACGCAAGAACTTTGGCAGTAAGATAAAACAGTTTGGAAAGATATACTTGATGGATAAGCTAATTGTAAGTCAGGAATTTAACCCGACCAAAAATTGTCTTATCAGCTCATTTAACTATACCTGAGCGAAGCTTCTGAGTCATCATAACCGAGACTATCAATGTGTGAATTCGGTCACCTGGACATGTATGTGGTAGCCTAGGATAGAGGTAATATCTTGGATTTTATTGCTTTCAATTGTGGCAACCTCATCAACTCTACTGAGTTGCAAAGGAAGTCTTGGTGTTCTTGTATCACAGAGTTATGTGGCACCTTGTCCACATCTTCGCCTGGACAAACAGTCGTGAGATCATTTGATCACGTGTCCCCCCACCCCAACCCTCCTCCTTGACAGTATCTTGTTATGACTTTCCTAATCTTTTCGACAATTCATATTCTGCACTTAAGAGTAATAACCTTACATACTGAGCCGTTCATACTAAAAATATCCGACTGTAAAGATATCCACGATGTCTTTCTGCTTACGGATATAATACAGTCGCATTAATAGTACTTAGATGGTTTTACTATTATTACAAACACACCGTATATGAGTGACTGAGCTTTGTACGTTAGGCGTGTTCATTAGCAATGCACAAGGGTATTAAACTCATGAACTCTAGCGAACTAAGCGTGTCTTAGGGCACAGGGTAGAGAGTTTATGTAGACCGCTGGGGCGCAATTCCAGATACATCTCAAACCTAGTTTTCAGCTATGGTGTCCTCCGACATGTGTATTGTAATTTTCTAAACGAAGAAACTACCAGCAGTCTTCCCTAGCAACTCTAAATACCCACATTAACTGTGTCATTAGTAACCATATAAGAAGGATTAGTCGAAAAACCATGTGTACTAACAGGGCCCAGCAATGTGCATAGTATCTACACAAGAAAATGCATGAATTAAGTGTACGAGGTGGCATAGACAAATACCATAGACAAATATCTATATTCATTTCTTGCACATCGTATTCATCGCTCTCGTAGTGTAGTGGTTATCACGTCTGCTTTACACGCAGAAGGTCCCAGGTTCGAGCCCTGGCGAGAGCATTTTTCTTTACTCATTTTGTTAATCGCTCTCTTTAGCACATTGTTTATACCATTCTAGCAAATATGCTAAGTGCATCATTATTGTAAACACGTTCGTATATGGACAATAAAAGGTTATCGACAATTAAATAAAATCTATATTAGATTAGTTATTACGTAATAGGCGCAAATAAATACTACATACATTTTGTAGTCATACCTATTGGTAGGCTGAAGGATCAGTGTTAATAACGTAGCCTTTTCTAACTAAAAAGTAAACGACTTCACAAGTATAACCCAGAAAAAAATAAATTAGTAATCCCGCTTTGAAATTTTGGAATCCGAGACCGTAAAGCTGGGTGAGTTGCCAGGTTGGAACACCTGAAGAGATATTACATTCAGATCAGGAACATAACATTCCACTGTGAAACATTTCAAGAAAAGGAAAAAAAAAATCACGACGGTCATCTTCCCGAAATATCAATACGCGAAAGGGACAATCATGGCAAGAGCATCCAAAGGATGATAAGAGTAGAAATGTCTGGTGTTGCCAATTGGGATATACAATAAACCAGTGTGTCATATAGTTGCGTATACACACGTATTTTGCATATACGCACGTATTCTACGCTAAAGTTTCACACACCTTTCAGCCACAAAAACGCTAAGCGCACGCAACACATGGGCTACGTAGAGAAACACACACGCGCACACATGGAACTTACATTACACTTTGATGAAAATCATGTTTCTATGGTTTGGCATCTAACATAAGGTTAAAGGTCATATGGTGAACTTGGAAATGATGGCAGAAAACTAACGTCAGCCCAGGAAGTGATGCAATTAACACCTGAGAATTTCTTTTCTTTTTCTCAAACCCTGAGTTTCTTTCATTCAGAATGGCCATTAACAATGTATCGTGAAGCAAGGAGACGCGGGCTAATAGCGATCAACTTCATACCTCCTTATCAGTCCAGAAATTAGCTCAAAACCTCTTACAACTCTGCAGCCCATTTGACCACTCACGGAATTTTCATATATATCACAGAGATATTCCATTGCTCAAAGAGATTGCTTTAACTGCTCAGACTACCTTCCCACGAGTCGAAGAATAATTTTCATTCAGAACCTTCCCATGGCTCAAAAAAACATCCTTCTGCTGCTCACAAAAATCTTCCACTGTTCATGAAATCCTTTTACTGCCAAGAGAGCCTTTCCATGACCCACAGAATTTGCATGATTCACAGAATCTCTACTGCTCACAAAACCTTCCTATGACTCACAGATTCCTCCTACGGCTCAAAGATCCTTTCTTAAGCCCCAGAAACTCTCGAGAAAAAAAAAATGAAAAAAATCTAGTTTAAAACTTATTCTCATGACCCACAGAACCCTCTCATATCTTACTGAACCGTCCTCTATCTCACAGGAATCTCATACATCTAAAAGATATCTTAAACATCTCAACAGAATCTTCAAAAGCTTACATAACCCTCCTAGCTACGTGAAACCTTTAACAGCTTAGAGAACCTCCCAAATTTTACAGAATCATCTGCCAACAAGTCTCACACTTCACACGAACATGACACAGTTTACAGATATATCTTTCAGTTACATATATTTCTCTCAGTCACATGACCTACACAGGTCACTTAACATTCTCACAGATCACAGAACTATTCCCACAGCCATTAGAATTTTTCCATAAATTCAAGAACTCACATACTTTTGATATCTCTTGGGAAGCTCAGAGATGAGCCACACCTTAGAGAACTGTTTCATAAACCACAAAACCCTTCCGAAATTAACAAAACCTCACATTTTATTGGTCTCCCCCTCAGACAGTACACAGGACTTTCTAACAGGCTATAAAACCAGTCTACATCTTACACGATCTCCTTGGAGCTTAAGGAACATTTCCCACAAGTCGAGAAATCTTCCACAGCGTAAGAGAAAATCTTCCATGACCTGGGCCCTTTGCAGGTTGAAAAAAGGGGAAAAAATACGGTTTACTGAACTCTTCTGTGGATTCAAGTGGTTTAATCTGATAATAAAAAAAAAATCAGAAGAGACTCCATCGACAACATTCCTCCTGCACACCTTTCGAAACAGCGTCATATTTGGCACCCGGCCTCAACAGGGTGTCCTCTGGTAGGAGGTAGCGGAGGCAGCCACGAGCGGAACGAGAGTGCCCGTGCAGCGGCAGGAGGGGACAAGTGTCGTGTGTAGCTTTATGGCCCCAAGACCTCCCTCCTCTGACCAGCCTCGTCTCCCGTACTCCCTAACCAAAGGTTTTATTGTGCTTCTGCTCCTCCGCACACAGGGACAGGGATTTAAATGGGTGTTTGGACTGTCGCGGACGTAAAAGCAAGAACTAAGGTGCTTTAAATCCGGCTGGCTGCGGGAGGGACCTTGCCCACCACCATCTGCCACAGCACATGTGCTTCATGTTGTGGACGTCAGCGATGACCTACAAAAGACATAGGTGGCTAGCAGCCATGCAGACTAGTCTTCATTTATCTCTTAACACGTTGGGTCATTCATGGTCAGAACCCTGGTGTCTATTCAAGTCGCTAACCTCAAGTTAGAAACAAGCGATATTACTTTTTCTGTACCTGTTCGGCTTCCCTGCCCTAGCGAGGTAGTGTCAGGAACGGACTAAAGAAAGCCCCGGGGAAAAATGCTCGCTTGGTCCTTGTACCTACTTTTATAAAATGATAATCAGGAGGGAAGGATTTCCAGTCCCCTCCCCTTCTCCCGCCCCACTTTGTCGCCTTCTATGACACGCAGATGAGTGGATATAATTCTTTTTGTCTATCCCTATGGGTAACAAGAGAGGGCAAGAAGCAATTGCATAAATTGGGCTGCTTTGAAAATGAAAATGTTAATACTTCAGTTACATAACTTAACATGAGGGTGTATAGAAGGAGGGCTGAAGGGTTCAGTGTATTTATCTCAATAGGCTACACATCGTAGAGGCATGAGAGCGTTCACCAGGTTTATCATGCAAATTTTGAGAGTAGCCCGTCCCTTTACACGCGTAAAGCAGACAAGAACGATGGCTGTTAGGTCACATCTCTTATATACTGTGGATAAACTATGCTGAAAGAGACTGGTGTGGGTGGTACTTGTTTTAATTATTGTGTTCAAAAGTGTGGGCTTGATCTTTAAAAGAGAGCTTATCTTTGGAGTGAAGATGTGTACGGACAATGAAGCGTTTGTGTCAGCAGTCATACTGGGGTTTCTGTATGTCGGGTAAGCTGTGGTACCGTCCCTCTCACGGTTTTCCGTAACGCATTTAGGTTTATCAATTGTTCCTTTGCTATCCTGAAAGTTATAGAACAGTGACAGATAATAGGAGGTGGACCCGGATCCATCAAACGTGCAATATGAATATAAGGTATTACACATTTATTCCTAATTCCTAGGCTGTCAAACTTAACCAGGCACCATGAAGTTCCTGCTGTCAAACTTAACCAGGCACCATGAGGTTCCTGCTAATTACAGACTAGGCTGCCAAACTTAACCAAGCACCATGAAGTTTCTGCTAAGCAAATAAGATCAACTACACTGGGTACCATCAACACTCCTTCCTCTCAATATGTGTTGACGTCTCTCATGTAAACAGAATACACGAAACTCAAGATATTGTTGTTAATAACCATAAAAAAGATGATATTCTATCTGTTAGGTTACGAAAAAGTTACCTTACAACAGGAAATCAAAAATAAATCTGCTTTGTCTTATTTTTCCCCTTGTGCCTTTATGGCTGTCCCTTTAAAGCAATTTGCAGTGTTATAAACTCATAAAGACGTAGTAGTAAAAAGCTGAACGCCTGCTGTTCCTGAGAATGGACGGTGTGTTGGGAGGTCTGGTCAACCATAACAGAGATAACACGCACTTAGTGACTGTGTACGAGTGTAATACTTACAAGTGTGGTACATACAAATGTAATGCCTGCCAACGCAATACCTAACAATAGCCTACCTGCGCTTCCAGACTCTGAAGTGCGTACAACGAATCTGATACATGATCAAAGCA
>JAUUDY010474235.1:0-10770 GCA_032361765.1 Panulirus inflatus | reverse complement strand
GGGAGGTTAGATATGAAGAGGAGGTGGGAAAGAGGATAGTTGGAAGTGGAAGAGACGATTGAAGTGTGTTTGTGTGTGTGTGTGTGTGTGTGTGTGTGTGTGTGTGTGTGTTTGTATGAGGGGTGATAGGGGAATTATTTAGAAGCGAGTTTTCGATGTCTCTTCCCCATATCTCTGGACAGATTGGGGCGTGTGTGCGCGCGCGTATTCGTGTAGCATCTTTCGTATATTTTCGGAAGGGACGTTCACACTGATTTGGACATGTTTCATTCTGTGATTTTCTGGCTGGCTGGTTGTACAGCCTCTCCCTCACTACAGGGAAGGATTTACCACATCCTTCATCGAGCAAGAGAAGGTCTATGTTCATCCTGGCCATTAGGATTAAGATATAAGTATAGAATTAATCTAAGAGTTTTGCGAGAGGTAAAACACCCACTTAAAAAAAAAAGATAAAAATGAAAGGCATGCTATAGGCGTTTAGAAAGGCAACAGCAAGGTCAAGAGTTCGAAACCCTTTGTGGAAGAAATAGACGTTACAACTGGGGGTTGCCAAAGGGCACATTGTCGTCAGAACCCGGAGTAATATCTGTGGGGAAGGAAAGAGTGAACCAACACCGCAGGCTTAATAGAAATATGGCTAAAGATGATTATGTTTTCCTTCGGAGGGCTGTTATCATAACGCTTTGGCCCATCAGCCATCTTTAATCGTTCCGTTAAATGAGGTTAAATGTGGCGGAAGTGTGGATTTCGAAATAACGCGTTCGTGGAAGACAATCCTTTTTTTTTTTTTCGTTTAAAGTCAGGACATGGCGAAGTGGTACGTAATGAACGCTCATCTCCCAAAGACGAATTAACATTGAACTAATTTGAACTTCCATATTTGTGTTTAATGAAAGATTTTTTTCTTTTTTTTTATGCGTTTTGAACTGTGAAATAAGGGATATTTTGTTGGTTTGACGAGAGAGAGAGAGAGAGAGAGAGAGAGAGAGAGAGAGAGAGAGAGAGAGAGAGAGAGAGAGAGAGAGGCGCTCGTCTGGCACACGTTTGGTTTGTGGTTGAGTGAAAGGGAGAGCGAGATTATGCCAGCTTGAAATGACCTGTTTCTTGTGTGTTGTGCTCGATCATGCGACCTGGGAAGCGTGCGGGACTGGTGGTGATGATGGGACCTGGGAGGGATTTAGAAGGGGCGTCTCTGGTGGTGGTGATGGGACCTGGATGGCATTTTGTCAACAAGGGGGCACATTTGATATAGACATTGATATTTGACCCACGTCTCTTGTCGATTGACTTTAGCATCTTTGGACTTGGCCATCGCTCGCTTTGCCCAGTGTATGTTGGTCATCAGTACGTCATTCATCACTCGAGTCACCTCCGTCAACTCTTGTCACCTCCGTCAACTCTTGTCACCTCCGTCAACTCTTATCACCTCCATCAACTCTTGTCACCTCCATCAACTCTTGTCACCTCCATCAACTCTTGTCACCTCCTAGAGTCACCTCCATCAACTCTTGTCACCTCCACACCAGCGTCATCCACCCAACGTTTTCTTACTCTACCCAGTACAATAATATATCCTTCATCTAACGTGGATAGTATCTGTCTTATCTCTCCAGTAATGACAGTGACTCTCAAGGACCTTACACAAATCTACCATCATTGCTCTAATCATCTAATGAATCTTCATCATCTGTTTCAATTATATGTATGTTGTTTGTAAGCGTGAGTTGAGCAGTGATGCGCAGTAGACCTGACGACCCGTTCGGTCACGAGCATCAGAGTGAACAGTTTTGGACAGTTTGTTTTCCCCAGAAGCGAATCATATTTAATGGCTTAAGAGCCATGGCCTAAGTTTACACTTTCACTATAGTTATGTTCTTCGTAGAAAAAGGTTTAGACTCAGGCATCATTGCACTTATGGCCATGGGATGGAGTGCCAAGGTTTTCGACATTTTCTGACCAAAATTTCCTGCATCGTTATTTTACTTTTAGTATCTCGTCTGCAACGCAAGGGAACGGCCTTACATACATATGTACATAGGGGTATGTACATCAGTCAAGCAAGACTGCGTTCGATGGTTACAGGAAGAAGAATTTAAAATTCCGATCATTTTAAGGCCGTCGGTGTCTTCTTCTTCCCTAAGAGAGATTATAACGTGAGAAGAAAGACCCAATCAGCAACGCCATGTCTTCCACTTGCATTCTAAATGGTAGTTATGACCTCTATTTAGGGTTGTCTGTAGTCGTTGTAAGGTGAGAAGGGTGTTGAGGGCGCTAAAGGCTCCTGACAAGGTCGTTACCACTCCACTCACCTATATATGGCCCACCATCACCTCCTGCCATCACTCCTTCCCAGTCTCTACAGACATGAAGACCCCAGCTCTTGGTGAGCCACTCTCCACTCACTACCACAACTTTTATCACCAATGGACAATCCTGATGGTTCCACTTGTACATACTTATCACAACATATGTGGGACTGATACGTAAGGTAATTGGTTCTTATCTATTAATGGTATTTTAGTGAGTGGTTTACCTTCTGCAGCTCTTGTGTTGGTGGTGATGGGCGCTGTTGGGGCCGAGCCTGGCCTCCTCCGTCAGCGTCGCGACTCGTCCCCCTTCTACTTCGAACTTCCCTCCGACGCTTCGCTCTTGCTGGGAGACATCCAGACGGGCTTCGACTGCGCTGATCGCCCTTACGGCTACTACGCCGACGAAGCCAACTACTGCGCCATCTACCACGTCTGTCTGCCCTACATCAACTTCGACCAGATCGTCACCCGTCAGTTCTCCTTCATGTGTGGTGAGGGCACCGTCTTCGACCAGGAGCGCCTCGTCTGCGACTTCCCCGAGAAGGCCATCCCCTGCAGTGAGTCCACCTTCCACTATAGCTCCAACCAGTACTTCGGCCGCACAGACCTCAAGTTCCTCGAGAAGTGAACCAACCAACCAACCCAACCATCAAAATGGAACAAATACAAACAAAACCATCAGTAATGTCTGACTGACACCCTCGCTCTACTACGAAACATTTGTCTAGTGGTTGACTCTTCACATACCACATGATAATATGTCATAAAATATATTAATAAAACACAACTATACATGCCAGTTTGTTGTCCCTTAACCACGTGTAAAAGTAAACAATGGAAAACTTGTAGGACGTAATGATGTAAGTCCATCCTGGTGTGAGGACCTTGTGTGGCACCGTGGGGTCAGGTCAAAGGATCGAGTAATACCAGTTGAATATACCTGGTTAAGGTCATGGCCGGGTTGGCGGGTATGTGAAAGGAAAGGTCAATAGTATCTTTAAGGGCAAATATATACATGTTTAAAGATATGGTAATCCCGGCAGTATTGTGTGCATGAGAGACATGGATCTTGAATCTACAGATAGGGATGTGGCTGGATAAGCTGGAAATGAAATAAATGAGAACGATTTTTGAGGGTGGTGACATTAGACAATCTTGACGTGGACCCATCTTCTTTGGAACCAATCACTCTCCTTCCTTCCTACTCGCACACATGCATTTTTCATTAGAATACCATTACTTAATTCATCAAACTGTTACTTCATATATTCGTGGCACGTTCCTCAAAGCATCTCTGTCAAGAGTATTACATGCTTTCTCCATAACCATAAACGCCTTATACTATACCCACTCTTCCTCCAAGTTTTTCTCAAGTAAATTCTTCAAATTAAACACCTGGTCCACACTTCCTTTACCTCACCTGAACACCTGAAGCCACAAACACTTACCACTGTAGCACGTATATTCAACGTACATATACCTCTGTAATTATAAAGTACATGTGACTGGAACGATATTATGGTTGTGGATGAACACTGGTCATGTTGGGAAGTGTTGTTGGTGGGTGCAGATCATTGTAGGATGGGCTGTATTGTGATGAGAACAAGACCCAGGAGGTTGTGGCTTGCCTTGAAGAGATTCTAGTTTAACAGTACTGCCGAAGTAATTAGGCGGTTTCTCATTAGAAGGTCGCAGAATGCCCGTTAGGACATGACTTCTTAACCGGTGTCAAGCAAAATGTGTGACCTCTGCGAAATATGTGATCTGCCGCAACGTGTCAAATGGTTGGCATGATTAGGTTGAGTTAGGACCCTCATCTACCGTAACCTAAGGTACCAAACGTAATCCTAGGCACAGTCCACGCATATGCGCACTTGTTGCGTTATTATTAATTTCACATGCCTGACATTTCATGTTACCAACAGTTTGGCATGGCTTTTTATCGGACCAACTCATAGGAAAATATTTCGTAGTCACACTTTTTCTTTTCATATCGCGTATAATCATAATTAGAGATAATTTTAAAACTACTTTCACCAAATTGTAGTTTTTTCTCCATATGGGATTTGCGCAAAAGGCGGTTAAACCTCTTCCCATGTAAGTAGCCATCATGGTTTACTGTGAGATTAAGAAATTGTCATGCATTACGGGTTGAGGTTCTTTGTTCACTACACAGCTTAGCTCTACTTGTATGTTTATATTGCGCACACAAATGAAAGAGAGAACTACCAACTGAAAGCAGCCTATAGTCTCTCTCTATGGTCAATCCGTGACATCAAGTTCGTATACTAGTTTATTCCCCATTAGGTTTACGCAGTTATCACATGATAATGACACCGGTTGTCCTTGAGACAAATTGCGCGCCATGTTTTGTTGGGCGGCAGGTGGGCTCGCCTCATCGAGAGTCTGGTTCTAGTTTTTGTTGACCCGTCTTCCGGGGTGGATTTTATAATCCCGTTTGAGAGTAATTTCGTGATTATCACCTTTCATTTATTTTTTTTCCCTTTAGTGTCTTTCGGAATTTTCTTTACCTATGAAGTAAAAATTGGCCGGATCCTAGACTGGCTTTTCAATTTCCTTTTCGCTTCAAGCTTTTTTATCACTGGCATGAGAGCAAGAAAGTTTTTGTGCCTTAAAAATGGATCAGGTATTTTGCCGAGTACTAAGCATCGGCAGGTATAACGTTATTTAACAAAACAGTTTATTTTCGTTTATTTATATTCACCCCGCATCATGTATGGGTTTCGATGAGTTAAGTTAGGGTTACGTTAGGGTAGGTTAAGGTTACGTTTAGGAAGGCAAGGATTACAATAAATCTGGCTATTGTTAAGGAAGACTAAGGTTTGATGATCTGTGCATATGATTCTGAAAGGAACTAATGTAAATTCAACCACCAATGTTGAATGTCGATGACCTGATTATATAAAGCAAAAGTTTAGCATTAGTTGCGTCTGCGAGCGATAAATCGTGATTTTTCGGAAATCACCAACGCAACCAGAACCCGACAAAATCTTTGCAAAAAAAGAAAGAATAAAAAGTATGGCTATAACGTAACGCTCACCTCTTGCCGTGCGTGGTTATTCATAATGTCTCTCCTGCCATTATATAACATAAATGTCTACCCTGGGCACGTCTGGAACTATGATATGTATTTAAACAGATCCCAGTGTGATGTGTAATCAAGTCTGATGTGGTCAGACAGATCTTAAGAGATATAAGCAACTGAACAAATTCCAAGGTCGAACCGCCGTACAAGTAGAAACCGTGTCTTTCCTTCAGGCTCGACAGATACCTTATACTTCCAAAGCTTGGTAAAAACCTGGTCTACAAGGCTTGGTAGAAACCAAATCTCTCAGACATGGCTGAAAGCCACTCTCAGACTCTCAGACTTGGTAAAAAACCGGTCTCCCAGACTTAGAAGGAATAGATCTCTACCTGGTTTGACAGAAACCCAGTCCCTTGTTTGATTTAGTGGAAACCCACTAAATCCCGATCTCCCCCAGATTTGATAGAAACCTGGTCTCTCCTTGACTTGGTGAAAACCAGGGCTCTCTCAGGCTTGAGAAACCGTTGGTTGGTTCTGGTATTGCTAGCGGTGTTGTACGGGACACGGCAATACATACCGTACTGACGACATATTTCTGTCATTGCTGATGACTGGTCATCTAATAGTGTCATAAATCATACCAGTTTTACAGTCCTCATGACTGACTGACTCTTTTTTTTTTATGTCTGGAAAGTTTTGCTGACTGTGTCATTAAGTGGAAGTGTACTGTGCTGCAGCAGGGTGTCATCAACCCGTACCGGTGTGGTTGATCGTAAGTCTTCATTTGATAAGGTCATCAAAAAGAAAAAAAAAGAAAACTGATTTGCGTAGCCATTTTCATTTCGACTAATTACAAGTGCTATGCGACTGTTAAGTACAAGTATGGATGTACTTATACACGTACTTGCGAGTACAGAATATATAAGAAAACCCCTGGACCAGACCACCCCTCCCCTGCATCGTCCTGTATACCCCAGCACTCTCATCTCCCAGACCACCCCAGCTACAAGCTGGGTCACCATCCCAAGATCCAACTTATCTATACATTGCCTCACCCTCTTAAGAGATACTTAGTCTCAGACAGTCCACTCATCGTCCCTGCAGCTGTCATGATAAACAGTTTCTGGTGAAGAATGATAAATATAACTCAAAGTACAGGTCGGCGTGAATGATACGGATTGTCTGACAAGTTGGCGAGTGAACCGATGTTACAGTGCACTGGCGGACGAGGTTTGGACTCGAAGAATGCTGTTCATAGAGTGCGGATGTGTTTTTACGAGGAAAGATGAAAGCTTCGTAAAGAATAAAGCTTTTTTTGTTGTTGTGTTGAAGCTGATCACTGGTTTGACATAGTGCGAGTTTAATGCTGTGAACATCTGCTGGTTCCTTCGATGTAATGAACCCGCTCGAATATTTTATGAATCACTGCTAGTTCGTTCAGTACATCTGCGACTTTGTGGATTATACCTTCTGCTAACTCAGGCCTCCACCGATACCACGCACTAACTCGCGGTTGTTCCAAAGGATGGAAAATCATAAATTTTCACTGTATATTTTATAAACACCGTATTTCCACGACTCCACTGTAACTCTGAAATACACGACAGTCTCTACGATCATGCTCACAGATGGCTCAAGGTACAAGGACAACACAGGTATAAATAAATGTTACATGCAAGCCTGCAGCCTTAACAATGCCGAAGGCTCGCGTGCTCAACTCCTACTTCATGTGCACGCGAGGTGATGCATCAGTATACGCCACACGCCTTTGTTCATTTAAAAAAAAATTTGTTCATCCAGCCGTCTACATGGGAAAGACAGAGGCATGCCTTGGCCGAGGCCACGATGGCTGTACAGTGATTATAAATTATTACAGAAATTCAAACGTGATTGATTTGAGGTCGTTAGCATTTACAAACCAGAAGTTGCAAGTGGAACATGGCAACTCAGATGCATATACGGATATAATAACTGACATGCCATTCACTTATCCTAACTTATTTTCTGTGTCCATGCTAGACTGCAGTAGATCTTAACGATAATAGGGGTTCAAGTGCTGTCTTGTTGATAATAGCAGGTGACGCGTGGCAACGTCTGTCTGGCCGAGGGTCAGTTGCTATAATGATTCATACATCTTAATGTTTTTTATGATACTAAATTTGGTAGCGGGTAGTTTTCATCGCTTCACTTCCTTAAAGAGACTTAATATATTCACTAGTTCGGACCTAAAGTCTTTTCTGATATTTGAAATAAAGAAGTTTTCAACCGTTACTTTCAAATGCACTAGTGATGAAAAGGAAATACCTGCCTCGATCTAGCTTGGAATAAGTTCTTATACTTTACATCTAACAGAGAAATTCTGAGTTGTAGTAGTACTGTAGATAGTATATCAGTAACTGGATGGAGCAGTAGCCAGTGGTAGATCCGGGACGCTCCCTGCCGGCCAAGTTCCTACTCTTGGGCGTCATGGCGGCCGGGATGGGATGGCGTAAGCCACGCCCACCAACTCCCCTGTCCCGCTGTAATCGTTTCTCTTTTTTTCTGAAAGCCATTAAACATTAAATCACGTCAGGTAAGGCTAAATTTAATCATCCTAAGCATAACTCAAGTTACGAAGTTCATTTTCGCATGATTTTAATAAGGCTGTTAATTGTTTGTACCAGTCGAATGACTGTTAATTGATCTTGAGCTCTTTTAAAGTAATGCTAAGGCAGACTATGCATCGTTCCTGTCAGTTAGTTCATTTTTATCTTGAAAGTTCATAAAACTGAAGATGTGGGTGTGGCATCTGTTGGCGTCTGGGAAGTGGTGCATAACCTGTACTGTCATGTATTGCTACACACTGACACCCCCTGCAAACTTACTTCCTGGTCTTTCTTGTTCGTGATTTTTAACTATATATATCTACATGTTTTCCTTTTCCTTATTTAGGCTGTTACAGCAACCACCAATCCTTCAACTCAGAAATATTTCTTGGCATCTTTTTTACTTTTCTTTTATCGCCTTAGTTCCTTGTCTTTTTAAAAATCAGCAGAGCATGTTGACTGACACACTTATCCCGTTCAACTTTCTGAAGTATATACCTATCATCTTATGGCTTAGAACCGTTATTTTAGGTAGGATTGGTCGACTACCTTTGGGTCTTCTCAAATATTTTTCTCATTAAATGACACAGTTGGTGATGCATTCTTGATTTGGATCTAGTATACGTTGCTAAACGTTTGTGTGAACATCTCATAACCCACGTGGTTGCAAGCACTGTCAGCACTGCCTGGCTTGCAGTTTCCGTCTTGCAGTGTACTGACAACAGCCTCGGTTCTATAAATCAACCTTCAAGTCCCTTTCGTACGTAGATTCTTGTTGTGCATATCCAGCGATGTGAGTCATGAGTCGTCCTCGTTTCAGTGTGTTGCAACCCCTCTTGCCTGGCCTGGCCCCTGTGCCGGCTGTTGCAGTCCTGGACTTTCTCAAACCTTCCCTTAATACATTCAAATTATGACTCAAGTCCTGGGATGATATGCACTACATCGGTGAGAAACAGCAGCGGTACCATGACTCCGCCTTTTAGAATACCACCAGTTCTTTAAAAATAGTTTGAAAATGTACTTCTGACGTGAGTCGTTCGTTTCCTTCGGCTTTAGTAGTTTTTGGCATACATTTGGGCCGAAATTTGTTACCCCCCAACATACTCTGGGTAAAGTTTTAAAAGCCTGTTGTGTCACACTTGCAAGCACACACACACCTACACGAGTGCAAAGCTTTCTCTTTACATACAGATAGTTAAATACCACGTATACGTCAGTGTCGCAAGTAGTTACGAGCAGGGTGAGCCGAAGGCTTTTTATAATGTATATAAACTTAAAATTAATGTACATAAACTAATGTATATAAACTTGAAACTAAAAGGTGCGAAAACGTAGGAAAAAAAAATTCAAACTGGCAATTCAGGGACATGAGTCATTGACTCATGTGGGTGATGACGTCACGACTGGCAGTGTGCCATACTGTGGCAAACATCTCTGCACGTTGGCGATGCTGCTTTTCATTTATATATCTAACCTTTTAAGTGTAACGGTACGACCTTTAAGTACGACGGTACGAACCTTGAGTACGACGCTACGCACCTTGAGTACGACGCTACGAACCTTGAGCACGAAGAAAAAAATTTCAGTACAGAAATGCGACCCTAGAACACGACGGTACGACCGCAGAATACCATGGCACGTCCTCAAAGCACAACGGTATGACCCTCGAACGCAACTTGTATGACCCTTAAGAACTAAAGGATAACACTTAAGCACGGTGTTATGGCCCTTAAACACGGCTATAAGACCCGTGAATATGATATCCTTCCTATATGACTCATTAAAAGGTCAATTCAAAGACTAGACCCTATAACCTAGGGGTCGTCCCGTTTTGCCTAGTGGCTGAACGTCCACCGTGAGGTTATAGAGTCCCCGCCAACGCAGTCACCCACGCAGAACAAGAGACAACAAAGCAATATCTGGCAAACATCAATGAAGTGTTTATAAAGGTAAAAAGTACAGTTTAGAAGGGAAGACTGGTGCAAAGGTTTACTGAGAGTGCTTGAACCAAAAAGAGGCTGAACTTAAGCTATTCATAGATATTTGAACGTTGAGTTAAACTCTCTCTGAAATGTTATCCGAAACGGTATTCCTAAATCTCACGGACTTCGGCGTTCCTGTAACAGAACTGCCAAGTTTCATTGCATATTCTAAACTTGTTTACACCAATAGCAGGTGGAGATTAACCCCGAAGCTTGTCATTTGTCCTGGGTGTATTGAAAACATGACATTTCGAGTTTACTTCCATCTGGCCGGTCCGATGGGATAAGCACAGAATTTTATAAGTGAAACACTTTTTAGCGAATTGTGTATTAAGAATTTTATTTTTTCTTAATTCTTATATACTAAGGTATCCTTAATATGAAAACATTCATACGCTAATCCTCGTTTTAAACCTTTTTATTTTTCATTTTTTAAACAAATTCTCGATTCCGTTACCGGAACTTTACACTAGTTTTGTATAAAACTGTGCCGCCGCTTGACGTGTGGGTGACCATACGAAATACGAGTCGAGGGCCAGACAAGAGGATCAGGGGTCAGGATTCAAGGAGTCGTGAATGTGTAATTTGGGCTGGTGGTATGGAAGTTGTATCTACCTATCCATCGTATCGAGAGCTAACTCTGGGAGGAGTCCTAGCATTTAAAGGCTTCAGCGAACTTGTACAACCACGACCTATGACCCTTCACATGTACTGTGTCCGGTACAGTCTGACGTTAAAGATACCACACCTTCCTCCAGCTGTTTCTGGGTCCGTCCCATTTTCTGTCTATTTTTGTTTCGTAACCTCCCCCCCCCCCCCCAACTTAACCAACGAGTGAAAGCTGTATT
>JAUUDY010474126.1:0-10771 GCA_032361765.1 Panulirus inflatus | reverse complement strand
GAGAGAGAGAGAGAGAGAGAGAGAGAGAGAGAGAGAGAGAGAGAGAGAGAGAGAGAGAGAGAGAGAGAGAGACCCGCGTGTCTCCACAGACCAGCGGCTACCGCCAGGGTTTCAGCAACCAGAGTGTTCGCACTTGGTCGCGCTTTGCAATTTGATTTACAGACACACGAGAGATGGTTTTTGTACATCAATCCCCTCCTCGTGGTGCGCACGGAGAGTTCACGTGTCTTCTAAGCAGTTTTGCGCTTTCTTCTTCATGTTTTCTTATGTATCTTATCTCTGAGGACCAGGACAGCCTGTCGTATAAGACGTCGTCCATTTTTCTGTGCTTTTATACGAACTACATTTAGAATCATTGCAATCATTTATCTTGATTTAAAAGTTTTTTTTTTATCATCTTTTAATCTCTTCGTACATTATTTTTCACAGAGTTTTGGGCCGGTGATATATTATAGACAAATAACTAAGCGTACTTTTATCAATTTGATCTTACTAAAGGAAAACTGAAAACGTCATTGGAAAACAAAAAAAATTTACGTTCGTTTGAGCAGCTGTGAAATTTTCCTCGAATCACACAGTTGATCTGGCGTCCCAGGAGAAACGCTGGTGGCTCGTGGCTTAACCCTTACTCCTTGCAGTAACCTACCTCCGGCTCTTAGCGTTTCAGAGAAACCATTTGGTATAGACCACAGATTACTGCAAGTGGGTAACATGACCGACAGCTACTTGTTCATCTTGACTTGCTTCGGGTGAAAGACTTACTTTGGGCAGGTTTGGCATTAGGTAGCCTGTCTTAGGCCTACAGACAAGAGTGACCTGCGTAGATTAGCGAAGGTCCTTCTTCCCTGCGAGCCATATTATTTTCGGTCGTGTGAATAAGGTAGGCACCTGTGGGAGTGGAGATGACTCCAGCCTTAGGCGAGGCGACCCTACACATCTTGTATACGCCTACGACCTCTTCTGTTCCTCCCTCTCTCTCTCTCTCTCTCTCTGTATGTATAAACTTCCATGTATATCAGCCTCTCTATGCCAGAGCTCTGTTCATCCGCTAGTCTCTCTCTCTCTCTCTCTCTCTCTCTCTCTTTCCGTATACCTTTCTACCCCTCAGGCCTCTGGTCGATTTTGTGGGGCTTCTGGATATTTACTGATCACTGGGAGGAGCAGGCTGACCCAGTAGGCGTGGCTGGGAGAAAATGATGAAGGCCGGAGGGAAATGTCGAATGAGGTCGAGGTTTTCAGGTCGACTCGTTCTAGTCTCTGGATTTTTAAGGTTCTTTTAGTAGCGAACGATTCGTTCTAATGGTAATCCAATCATGAGGTTTTTCATTCAAAGTAACCCCGTGTGTAATCGAGATTTCATTTTCACACAAAACCATTAACAAAAATAATTAATCACGTTTATCTTCGGCTTCTCTTTCTTAAAAACGTCCTTGATTTTGTTCAAAAAGTAATCGAATCTGTCTCATACAACAGTTCCATAGGCCTTTATAAAGCTTTGGAATCTAATAAGACTCCTAAATCAGCATCGTATCTTCTAATCCGATTGGTGGAGTGTGATTTGATTTGAATCTCATGAAGCAATATGATTGATAATGTAATCCCATTAATTCAGTGTTTTTCTCATCAACCGAGTGTACTTTCGGGTAAGCTCACTTTCATTTGGGTAATGCAGTTCACTGTACAAGTACAGTGTCATTATCTGAATGTAATGTAATGTAATCTAATTAATGTAATGTCCGTGATGCAGGCTCAAGGTTTCAGTGTAAGACGATAATGTCATTCTTAACATTTAGTGATATACTTCATATGAATCATAGTACTTGCACAATGTAATGTAATTAATGCGAGGTAGTACGGCTCGTATAACTGATTTATGCGCCAATTACTTTGTCATGTTTGATTCAGCGTGCCTGGGGTAGCATCAAATGATATATGAAGTAGGGAGTGACCTGAATTGCTTTATTTTTATTACTATTATTATTAGTTATTGTCATCATTATCGCTACTACCACCAAAGGTTTAGCTAAGCATTGCTGCACAGCTCAGTGCACGAAAAGTAGTCATTTTCCGATCCATATTTCTACGCTTTGTTGGGATCCCTGGCAATGAACGGATCACTATAGGATAAAAGGAATAGGTCTTAAGGTCTCTTAATACCTACGATGTCAACGTAACAGCAGCTACAGCTGCGAGATAATCTCTAGGCAATCACGACCTGCGAGATTCTAATATGGCTAGATACACTAGGAGTGTAGGTCTCCGTCTGTCAACACCTGTGATATGATCAGGTCACACACACATACACGTGCGCGCGCTATCTATATTCAATAGATAGTTCTTATCTATCCTATCTAGCTACACGCATGTTCCGTGATGTAGTAGTCTGAGTATCAGACTATGATTCAACGCACGAGCCCGTATGGGTTTGATATCTGGGCGAGGGCATTTGGACCACAGCCAACCCAGCTGTTCATCCTCCCTTCGTGGCTGGTCCACAAATGGGCATCTGGGTTAGGCTAGATTTGTGTGTGACACACACACACAGAAGTAAAGGAATGGTACAAATATAAGGATAAGAGACGGGGCAGCACGAGTATAAGTCTCTCCCCCCGTAACACAGTAATCAAACTGTAATCACTTGGAATCACACACAATGGGAGAGGGAGAGATTCCTTCCATCATTTAATATCACAATACCACATTGAGCTTTTTGGAAAATAATTTGCATACCATGGGCATTTTACGGTCGAAAAAGTAAATACAAATACCATTTAATATTCTAATATCAGATGTGCACCGTACGGAACATTAACCAAAATATTCTGAAAGCTAATTGCATCACAAAATAGGCAGACTCTGGCAACAGTACTGCAAGAGGATGATGACACTGTACTCAAAATGAAATGCTCATCACTACAAAAGCCAAAAATGACAAAAAAAACAATGTATCACTACAAAATACTCATGACAATGATGAGCCAAGTCAGCAGACTGAAAAAAGCTATAACATTAAGAAGGTAAATTCACAGTAATCTGAGAACCTACTTTTACTGTGGCAGGGCAAGGCTTAAGAGGCAATGAGAGAGCAAGGCTCTGGCTGCACGAAGACATAACTGAAGCATTAAGAAAACAAGGTAACTGTGATAAGGCAAGATTACAGCAGTGAGAGGGGCGACAGTGCCGCGGGAGATGAACAAGGCAATAGCAGTGATTGAGTTAAGACCCCCCAGCAGTGAAAGGGCAACAGGACAAGACCAAAGCAGTGAAAGGTTTGGCTGAATAACGTTAGAGGTGAACTACAGCAGTGAGAGGGAGAGACTGCGTCGGAAGCAAGACGGCAGCAGTGAAATGAGAAACACTACCGCAGTGAGAGGGTTAGGCTAGAGCAGTGATAGGGCTAAACTACTGAAGTCACGGGGCACGACTAAGACGGTGAAAGGACTACACATTGGCAGTGAGTAGGCATGAATGCAAGACTACAGTAACTACGAGACAAACTCCCTCAATCATAAGGTCTAAACTAGAGTCAATGCAACCTGTTTCAAATTCTACTACTATGTAAAAATATATACAGCATGCAACTATCTTGGTAGGGCATTAAGACAGTTGGTGTCTTATGGCAAAATGACATCTTGATAAAAGTCATATTGGCTCTTAAAATCTTAGTGTTCACAGGTGCTATAAGGTAGTGCTATAGATACTCCAAAAAGACGATGCCTCAGTGAATGGTGGGTAATGCTATGGCGAAGCTAGGGCAATGCTATGAAGTTTGAGGACAGCGTTCTGAGGGTAATACTACTAGGTAGAGCCTGAAGGGTAGTGATCTAATGTTGAGGGCAATGCTAAGGTGAATTTAGGGCTAATGCCAAAGTGATAGTTGAGGAAATGATATTGTTGGTCGAGAAGCTAACGATGTGTTCTAAAGGAAGTGATACAGTGTATTAAGGGCCGTGTTACTCCCGGGTTCGAGTCCCGGCAGGAACAGTCGATTGACAGCTAACACGGTTGTTCATTCTCCCTACGGGGTTGGTCGGTAAATGAGTAACTGCCTTAGACACGCCATGATCTGGGGTTGTGTATATACCGTATGCGAGATGGCCATCATGATGTAAGCATTTCGGCTACCCATGCCGTCTGAACTACCATGAAAATGTGTGTTAGAGGCAATGTCGGGCCAAGTCTTGATACCAGCGGTACATTGAGTGTTCGGGGCAACATCATGGTGAATATGTGGTATGGCAGAGGGTGAGGACAATGCATATGCGAAAGGAGGGGACAATGTGTCGGTGAGTGATGTGGGTATTGGTTCTGTAAATGCTATAGCCAATATTGCAGCGAGTGTTGTTAGCAGGACTACCATTGAAATGTCAGTCATGATGAATCATAAGGGTAACTGTACGGTGAGCACTGAAGGCAGTGGTATGTTAATCTTGATGACAGTGTTGCAGTGAATGGTGAGGGGATTGCTACGATGCAAGTGCAATACTATGATGGGAGTTGAGTGCAATGCTATGTTGACAGTCAAGCGGTGCTGTAATATAGACTAGGAATCTTGCTACAGTGTTTCTAGTTATCCTTAGGGTCTACAGTGCCATGAAGAAGAAGGTACAAAACTACAATGGACACTGGAAATTCTACAGTGATCTACAGGCCTATGACTACAGTGAGTGGGGAGGTCAGCATCTTCCCGATACTTTGTGTGGGCAAGACAACAGTGGCAATACATTGTTTGAGGTCAAGACATTACTAATGCACTGCAGGGGATGTGGGAACATACCACCAGCGACCGACCGTGGCACACTTAGGGGCACCATGGAAGCAGATCACCAGCAGGAAGCAGTCACCAAGAAGAGGCAGGGGAGGGGGAGGTAGGAGAGTCACCGGGTGGATGCAGAAGCGAAGCGCTCGGCGCAGGGGAGAAAGAGACGTGGGTGGGAGAAGGGACAAGGGGACAGTGGGTTGGGTGTCAGGTTCACAGACTAACACGCAAGAAACGTTGGGGAGACTACGTACGTGGGGAGTTTACGCCATTAACACACAGAGGAGGGAGCGGGAGGAAGCTTTCAACATTAAGATATAAGACGTTAGACAAATCAGGGTGATTTTCTCCAGAGAAATGTCAGGATGAACTCAAAATAAGAAGTCTTCAAATAAGATATATTTCGAAAGTTAGGTAATTCTAGATTAAAGTATAAGATTCGGGCAGATTTGTTAGACAGATGTGGGGGAGTTAGAGAAGATTTAGAAATAAACTTCAGGAAAAAAGTAATCATAAGTAAACAGAGGAAAAGTGTAGAGGCAAAGGGGAGTGTTATAGAGAAATAAGGAGGACAAGTACTGAAAGGAAAAGACTGAACGTCTTAAGGAAAGGACTCGAGACTAGAAGACTTTAACATAAGAGAGATGGAGGAGTGAGGATCGCTGTAGCCAGACAATGAGGAACATGAGGAAGAAGGCCAATCCTGAGGGGATGCTGGAGGAGGAGGAGGGAGGTAACGCGGTGTCAGTGCAACATGACGACACGAGACGTAGATCACTCAGGCTTGGGACAAATGAGGGTGGTAAACCATGACAACACGAAATTTGATGAGTGTATGGAAGGAGGTTATATCAGATGGGGGAGCTGGTGTGAGGGGAGGAGAAAAGGGTCAGAAGTCCTCGTAGGGGTCAAACTGAAAGTAAAGTAAAAAAGTATCTTTTTTTTTTTTTTTTTGGAGGGTAGGCCACAACAGTAGGTTATCACAACATCATAACATAATGGTAACAGCGGGAGAGAGTCTTAGTTCTCTCTCCACGGGCAGGCCACGTCATGAGTGGATGGGTCACCTGTAGTTAGGACGTCATTCAGAAAATACCTTTATATGATTAATCAATCCGTCTCTATTGCCCCTGAGAACTACAGGTTCCCCATCCACTCATCCACGTGGCTATCAGCCTTCTATATATGGGTAGCAAGCAAAGATTATAATTAATGTCAGTTTCATTACTTTACTGCCTAATGCACATTGAATGAATAAGTAATAGCGTTTAATGTTTACGGCGTATAAGAACTGCTCATGTTTATGGTGGAATAACAGGCTCTGATATGTACCTACCTCAAACTCTGGAAGAAAATAGGGATTAGCGAGGTAATTATAACCCTTGTTTTAAAGAATATCCTCATAGACTCTTAAGATTTCAATCGCACAAGGAAATACAATGTCTTTAGCCACAGAACATTATCAGACGCATATGCCACATTTTACTAAAATAGTTGAGTTTTGTTTGTACGACTTGTACACTTCACACCCTGGCTTGAGATCCGTCAAGCAGTCTGAGATCTGTTACTTCATGATCCAGGTTACGTCGACTCGCATCTCTCTGTGGTCGTCTCAGAGAGAGAGAGAGAGAGAGAGAGAGAGAGAGAGAGAGAGAGAGAGAGAGAGAGAGAGAGAGAGAGAGAGAGAGACCAGCAAGCCATTGTGAGTACGTTTATGCTAATGGCATTAGCATTATGCAGATAGCAGCTTTTAGCCTTACAAGGATGATCTACGTGAGTGAATATGGAATGGGAAAGACCAGTTTCGAAGTCAGTAAGTTAACCCGATTCTACAACTGCCGATAATGATTCTTAAATGATCTATTTCCAGCGATGAAATCCTGATGCTAGTATTAGCAATCTCAACAACTGCTAATAAAAAGGATAACTCCTCAAACCTACGTTTTTTAGGGCCGTGTCTTGGAATCTGGGTCGCGCAGACTCACCTCAAAAGAGGATTCCATCCCTTATGATTGGGGATTTACTTTGTGCATTGCGTGGTTTAGATAGCAACACGAAACTGGGTTAAGAAGTCTCGCTACTTAGTCAAACCATTTGTCTCCTGAACCATTTACCCCGTGGAGCTTCGAACCGCTATCTTGTGAACACTGGTTATACAGTCCGGAAAAAAGTTTCGAGACACCGTTCAGAAAAGTTGCAGCCCATTGTCTCATGAATTCTCGAACCACTGTCGAGCGAATACTTGTAGATATAAGATTCAGATTCACGAGCTCGAAACCTGCCCTTAAAAAGAAGATTCGCTTTCAAGTTCACGCACCTCACAGTCCGCTGTATTCCACATTGATGGGGAAAGGATCTGTGACTAATACAACTGAAACAAAGGCAATGATGCATATTTCTAACGCGCTGTTAAAATACTTGCCACATATTTTTTTGGCGTCCTGAATGAAGTGCTGTTGACGTATAATGGAACGAACGGCATTTGCATTTACAATATTACCCTCTATAGTGAAATACGAAAGTTTTCCCGTCCAAAGCTATTTTTACTAAAGGAATTAAGGACTTTTATCACTGTCACGATATGTATTATCACTGTTACGATATGCATCATATTGATAATAACCTTCACCACATATAATTACTCTTTATGGCAAGGATACGTTGCTTATAATAACCACCTTGGTTACGTCTTACGGGAATGGTAGATGGAGAAGAAATACATCCTTTGCGGTTTAAAGTTAAATTTTTTTTTCCATCAAAGTTAGACTCTGAGGTTATTAATGGATATTTCCTTGACAAGGGTAATCGATATATTGAAAACAGCATCGAGCAAAGGACACATTCTTGTCTGTTATTTTTGCTCTTCTGAAGGTGGAATTATGGACCAAGAGCAAACATATAAATCTGTGAAGATGTCCTCAATGCCTCATATACGTTAGATCGAGTCCTGGACGTGACTTTTATACGTTCCATGATGAAATAAATTTCTTGAAGGTGATCCTCTTCCTCAGGGAGATTTATGGGGAGTGAGCCAACAGACTATTGCTCCGAGAGTCGTTCGAGGGGAGAAAAGTTGGTCAAAATGCCAGAAAGAATATCAGTATCTTCATTCATATCTCATTTTATACACACGTCTCCCTTTCTCTACAAACTATTTGTATATTTACTCTTATCATCGCATTTTCTTCCGACAGTTTGTTACCAGACCGTCTTACTGTGTCTCTCAATAGCTCTCGTCTTTTGCACGTCGGTTGCAAGGAGGACAAGAGGAAGTTCCGAGTTCTAAAACCTTCACTGGAAGAAATACGAGAACTCAGGGACGAGCTAACATGCCCGAGTTTATCACAGGAATTCTTCCTTTGTGGCGTGGCACTTGCTCAACTTTCACGGCGCTTGGCCAGTCCTCTCCACAATGAATTCTTTTGTGCGTGGGGGGGAGGGGGCTGGACGGAGTGCCACTGCCCACAATAGTGGCTCCTGATGAATTGATCGTCGCGGATGACGTGTGGGCTTGACAATACTAGCCTGAGGCTTTCTCTCCTCTTACTCTCCTGTTCACCTGACGACGCTATGCTCCACCATCCCTACCCCATTGTACCCGTATTCCACCATTTGATCGGTCCGTTTGTGTCAGGTGCATATTCTTCCTCCATAAACTCTAACCATTCTCAGACTCATACATCAATACTGATAAATAAATGAAGGTTCTTACGCAGCCATGAGTATCTGTAAATAGTTGACAATATATATACGTAGTATAATGTAGCCATGAAGCTTATAATGTATAAATATCATCGATTTAGTTCCTCACTGTACCTACTACGTTAGTACCTAAGTAAATGCGATGGATATATATAATTCGTGACACGGTACTACTAGCAATGGCACTTCGATGGATACAGTACGTTCTTCTGTTTTGATCATGTGTAGTGTAAGTCAAAGAGCTCTTGCATTCTTCTCACTGGCCACTTAATACACTCTTACTTTTTTTATTGATTACGTTGCCTCCTTGACTCCGCTTCCCATATTCCTATACTATTTGTGATGGTTTCCACCTCATTTACACTTTGGTATCGTAGAGTTATTTAGTTCTACCTTGAAATGAATACGATAAATAGTTAAAGTCTCGTAAAAATATATACTGACACAAAAGATCTTTTTTCAACATCGTTGAGAAATATAGATTCATTTTTTCCTGGGTTCTTCCAACCCATTAGTCCACGTACGTCGCTCTGGAGCGGTGTGGTTCCAGACCGCAGCTGATGGAAGAGTCGTTCAGATACATTCAAGGAGGAAAATGGAAAATGCCAGTCAGTTCAACGGTCATAATCAATAGAGAGAGACGTCACTTGTTCTGCTTTATGAGCACAAAGTTGGCAGTCATGTAATATACATAAAAATACCGAAGGAAACATTTTCTTTTTCATTTATGGGAAATAAAAAGGAGTAAATTCATGAAAAGGTGAAGTTCCCTTTGAAGCAAACAAACGGAAATGTGGGACGACAATGCGACTACCCAATAACTTAGTTCAAGGGTCGAACTCAGCAGTTCGAACACTGCTCGAGATACTAGCCCACGATGGCAAGTAGGATTCAGGCAAAGGATTCACAAAATCTATGAAAACAAAGGCTACATATAACCTTATCTCCTCGGTGAGCCTTGGCAATGGACCACGTCTTAGTGTGCTTTACTGAAAATTCATCGGACGTTTGGAATGAAGTACATTGGAAGTAGTTTTTATAACCTTTGTGAATCTCAGTCACCTGTATATCTATCTACTTAAAACAGAATAGGTGGGAATAGGAGACGTGTTTTTTTTTTTTTTTTTTTGTCTATACCGACGTTATCCGCCGAAAGGTTTCTATCTGAATGATGCAGAGAAAATGTTTTCTTTCATCATACGTAACCGATTTCTTCGAGATTTATATCCAGTCGCTTAATGATTGTTTGTGGACATCATCGGATCATTTATTCTAATGTTCAGTTACTTCTCTAATGACTCTTTTCCCAGCGAATTTCAGTGTTACGGGTGGTTATCTAGAGTTCTTTTCGACAGTGCTTCAAACACCTGTACAATCCCGTCTCATAATTTTCGTTCATGTACGACAAAAATGGATTCAATTGTCAAGAGTCTTTCTTTCTCATAACTGGTTGGGCAACACTGGTAACAATCTCCTTGCTCTTCTTCGTACTCGCATCACTCTAACAACCCAATTTTCGTATTTATCATCTTAATACTGGACACCAAAAGTCCTCAACATAATCGGATCTGACGAATGCATTGCGTTAAGTTTCTGGGATTTGTTAAAGGTAAAAAATCATAGACAGGTTAGTTCCGGGTACAACTGTCATGGCTAGCGAGTGCAAATTCGGCCAGTGATGCGTGTGGATCGAGATGATAATGAGCATTACAGAACGACCTTGGGGGGATGTTCAGCCTATTGGGAAATGAATACGAGTTTTGATCGTGCATTACCATTACGAGGCAGAGCGTGGGAGGGTTTTGAACACCCGGTAATCATTCGAGTGACCAACTGTCATTATTGTTTCTAACCAGTATCATCATCGTCACTGTCATTACCTACGATCGCAATTAATCAACTGATTGCCAGCCTTGTCAGCAGATTGCTCCGTAACTTAGCGACAAGTAATTAATCTTTGTTTCTTTTATAAAAGTGATTCCAACTTGAATTTCCATTGTGAAATTCTTTTTCTCAATTCCTTAACTGTGTTTTCAACCCCCTGAACACGAAGGTACGACGCTGGAACACGACGGTACGACCCTTGAAACACGACGCCCTGACCCTTGGGTAAGACGAGGTGACTTTTAACTTCAGCTTTTAAGGGTCAAGGTCATCACACCGACAAGAGTTGGTACCGACCGTCGTGTTCAAGAGACGAACCTTTCTAGTTAAGAGGAGTAAATAGGCATATGATCATTAACGCTGTGTTGGGGGGGGGGGGGAACTTCATAACAGCTTGGGACGTTAGCGTATTAACTCTGGCATGCG
>JAUUDY010473904.1:0-10772 GCA_032361765.1 Panulirus inflatus | reverse complement strand
GTCCCGACACCGGGAGTGAGCTGTCGTTAATCGCTCATCCTGGAGGAGCGGTCAACCCGACACCGATTCTGCCGAAAAAGCCAACCGCCCAAAATGATTTATTCCGTGGAAACCAACCGCCCAAAATGGGTTATTCCGTGGAAGCCAAACGCCCAAAATGAGTTATTCAGTGGAAACCAACCGCCCAAAATGGGTTATTCCGTGGAAGCCAACAGGCCAAAACGAGTAATTCCGTGGAAATCAACTGCCCAAAATGGGTTATTCCGAGAAAGCCAACCGCCCGAATGGGGCTATCCCGAGAGAGATATCAGCCCAAAATTGGTTATGCCGATAAAGACAACCGACTGAAATAGGTTATCGCGAGGAAGCCAGCCACCCAAATGGGTTACACCGAGGTCAACCGTCCTAATTGGGTGATGCTGAGGAAGCTAACCGCACAGGGGTATAAATAGGAAGTCAAACGATCGAAATAGGTTTTAAATCGTTCGTCACACTATCATAAGATCATACCGTCAGACCCCGATTTTATCGTGGAATCCAAGCGTTTGTTATCAACAGTTCCATTCAATCCAAACTCCCGGCACCAGATATTCCATAGACACCATCCGGCACCAACGACCCTTAGAAACCGACCATCCGGCACCAACGACCCCTTAGAAACCGACCATCCGGCACCAGCAATCGAGCAGAATTCAGCAATCCCGTAGAAACCGGTCTTAAAGGAACAATCCCACAGAAACTAAGTTGGCACCAAAATTCCAGCAGAAACCAACTAAAGCCGTAAATACCGTGGAAACCAACAATGCGACACCTGCAGTCCTACAGAAACCCATGTCCAACAGCAGCCATTCCAGAGAAACCAAATCTAATGTCACGGCCCATTGAAACCAATCTTCCGGGACGTGTAATCAAGAAGAAACAACAGAGGCACCCTGTAAAAACCCCATGGAAACCAACCTCACGAAAGTGGCAGTAACGTAGAAACCAACCTTTTGACATTAGGCAATCCCTCAAAACAACCATGCGACATTTGCAAATCCCGTGGGAACGAACCCTTGACAAAAGCTATCATCGTGCGTGAGATGAAGACAGCGAGGCTACAGTCAGAAACTCTACACCTAGACAACAAAATCATTACTCCCATGGCACACTGGCACGTTAAAGTCACACGCGTATCATACAGGAACTATCATCTAATACAGAATACTATCGATGATGATGATGATAATAATAATAATAATAATAATAATAATAATAATAATAATAATAATAATAATAATAATAATAAACAATAATTGTTACTAGGTCTCGCATAGCGTCTAAACGTCCACAATACGAGGTTAGAGCAGAGACCTTTTGAAAATGCCACTCTGATGACCTAGTGATTAACGATGCTAAATTTAAATGTGTACCTGACTAGGATGCTCAATGCACACTTGACTACGGTTAGAATTCAGGTTATATAAAATTTTTTTTTACATATATCTAATATTTCTCTCTTCACACCCATGGTAATTGTCAACAGTAACACATAATCACATAATGGTACACGTGTTACCTATGTGACAACTTAAACACATTGGCACAAGAATTACCTTTGTAACAGCGAAACAAACTGGCACACGTGTTACCTATGTGACAGCTAGACATACTGACAAACGTGTTACCTATGTGACAGCCAGACATACTGACACACGTGTTACCTATGTGCCAGGTTAACACACTGACACACGTGTTACCTATGTGACAGGTTAACACACTGACACAAGTGTCACCTGTGTAGCAACCATCTCAGCCAGACCAAAGCCATATCCTTTACTGAAGGTATATGAAACAAGCCCTCGTTAGCGCAGGGCGATCTGTCACTTTATCATTCCCCTAAGACGTCTGCAGTGCTCAGCTACATCAAACGTTTCGTTAGCATTAAGAAAGAGCCATGATAATGCTACACAAGTGACCCCCACGACCGAAACACTGCCTTGCGTAGTTGTGCTTTAAGACACTGCCGACAGTACATAAGGTAAGAGGGACAAGACGTGTGGGCGTTACCTGCAGCGAAGGACAGCGAGTGATTGAGAGATGTACAAGAGAAAGAGGCATGGCCGTGATGGTATACAGGGGGTGTCAAGCTGCCAATGGGCTGATTCAAGGCATATGAAGTGGTTAGGGGAAACTAGAGAGAGGTTTCTGGGGTTTGGCTGAAGACAAAGGGCTCTTCGTTCGATGTATCATACGCGACAGCTTGAGTGGACGTGAGAATATAAGGCCGTTCGTCTGTTCCTGGCGCTACTTCGCAACGCGGGGAAAACTGAGAACCAGTATGGATAAAAGAGAAACATCGGGGGAGCCCACGCACATTCCTAGGGACACCACTTTCAGTAAGTTCTTTCTGGGAGGTGTTGATCACAAAATTGTGACCAACTGCTTATCTGCCATACTCCATTCATATGCATATCACATGCATAACAGTTGGTAACTCGTCCAAGGCTTTCACCAAGCTCGTAAAGCAACGTTCCCCAGTGTCTGCTACCGTCCTACCTACACCTGCGTCTCCAAACGCAAACGACATAACTACTGTTGCTGCCTCGGTCATCTTCCGGATTGGTTCTGGTCGGTCGCGCCACCTGTTCTAATGAGTCAGGAAGGATGTCGTAATTTCACCTCGTTCTCGCGGGGGGGCAGCTGCCGGTTGCACGTGAGACGTAGTTCCCAGTATGGTGCCGGGTCCCGCTGGTGTGTCATGGGCGGTGGGCGGCCCCCCAGCTCACACCACACTACATTATTACTCACTCACTTCTCTTCCACTTTCCAAGCTGAAGGTCAGCCAGCCTCTGTGCTGCTCCAGCTACATGGAAATGTCTGGTGGCCGATTTTCATCACATGTCCCGGACTGGGGCAGATCAACTGTGTGGTACAGTTGGCTCATGTTCCACCAACCCCCGACCACTCCTGCTGTTACTAACCACAGTACCGACAGGCACACCTCACTCACTCCTCTGTCCATGGACAGGTGTATTGATGTCTAACATCCTGATCATGGGGACACAAGGAGCATTATGATACGGTATGAAACGCCAGCGGGCGGGGGAAAAAATATTAGATCTAAACTGGGACGAGTCAATCCATCAAGTCGTCACATCTCGCTCATCTAACTGATGCTAGGGAGTGTGTGTGGTGATGCGCACGTCCGCTGTGGTCAGTGGCGGCGTTCTGGAGGGAGGGGTGACAGGCGAAGGTAATCGAGGGAGAGGGAGAGAGGAGGTACATGGTGGGAAAGTGGAGGTACACGGTGGAAGAGTGATAACAATCGTTATATCAATATTAAGTCAATCCTCACACTCGAACTAACACTCATGTTAACCTCACCCTGTACCTGACCTCACCCTACCCCCACTCCCCTGAGGTAACACTCCCATAACCTCACACTGTATCTGGCCTCACCCAAACTAACACTCGCAATAACTAGTAACCTCACACTGTATCAAACCTCCAGATAAATATCAATCAGTCACCTGTGATAAAAACAATATTAAGGAAATAAAGACAAATCTTTATGATGCATCTAATAATACCATTCGATCTATTTTCAGCCAGATAAACAATGTACAGAACGTCCTCGTCAGAATGGTTAATACGACTAACACAGGTGGAGTACGACGATTTAACTCCCTGAGTACGATAGCGTGTCACTTTGATTACTACGACGTAACTTCTTCAATTCCACGGCTTAATTCCTTACTACGGCGACTAAATACTTTGAGTACGACGACTTAACACCTTGAATATGACGAATCAATTCTCGATTGCAATGCTTTACGCCATAAGTATGATAAATGATAGTAGTCCAGGGTTTAGTCGTTGCATTCTAAGGATCGTCATAGTGTCCAAAATAAAAGTTATCGTACTCAAAGGGTTAAGTTGTCGTACTCTAGAAGTTAAATCGTCGTCCCCACGGGGTTTAAGAAAGGACTGTGACAAAGCTAGACTTACAGTAACAATCTAATCTGAAGAAAAACATTCTCTCTCCACTTACGGCGTTCACTCGGTACTGGATGATTAAATTCGTATGTGTTACGCTTAGTGACAGTTGCTACATGTTTCCAGTATCGCTTCACGAGAAGAGAATTACACAAGTGTGATTACTTTCCTGTCGTGATTTTAATCGTCAGCACCTTTTCGTTTTTTATGGAGTAGCTGTATACATAACGCCTGTAGTGATGTCTGTGTCAAAACTGAATGTAACCCGTGTATCATACATGACAAATCTCTCTTTCATCCTGTTTAGGTAATTACATGTAGTAATTTGGACTACAAAAGTAATTACTTTAATGGGTCTGCTTAGGGTATGGTCTCTTATATAACTTACGACTGTGTTTTTCCTCGATATCTTTTTTTTTTCTTATTTTATCCAGGGGCATTTTTTTTTTTTTTTTTACCGAAGAGATTCTGTTTTTCCAGTGTAAGTGAGAGGATGGGGTGTTGGAGGGGGCACGAACTGCACCCTCGGCTTATACCGAGGGAGAAGCGGGCAGTCCACTCAACTAACTGGAATCATGAAACGCGCTTCTAAAGCAATCATCCCCACGGCATAACTTTCTCCTATGCGCCCCAGTATATCTTCTTCTGACCAGGGATTTTTTTTTCTGTCCTTCCTCACACTCTACCCCATACACAAAACTTAATCCCAATGTAGGACCTTCTATGTGGTATCTGTGGTGTGTTTGTTCCACATCCATAATCCCAGTCTTGAGATATTAAGCCTCAATCAGCATTCTTAGCAGACCAGTACCTTTGTGGCCTCGATCTTCTCACAGAACACAGAGCGTTATATAGCTGTATCTGTGGCACGTATCTGATCATTATTCATTCCCCCAATGTTGGGAAATATTGTGTTGTATTCACGAGTATGGTGCAGTTAGCCTGTCAGTTCAAGTAACCTCATAGACCCGATCTTCTCAATACCCAAGTGTGGCTCTCACCGTGTACTGTCCGTACAAGTGTGGTCAATATACATGCAACAAGTCACCAGTTATGATGTTCGTAATGGATCTGGAAGCATTTCCCCCTCACCAGACCTGTTGATCCTGACCAAACTTGTGACCTTTGCACTGAAGTACACGTTGGGCAAGGTTGGTCCACATTCCACTCCCCTATCATGAAATGACCACAACGTGAGACAACAAACCAATTTCCTCTGCTATGTTTGGGTAATCAAGGGAAAATGAGATAAGACGAAGACAGTACGTGGGGTAACTACCTCATAAGTAGTGAAGCCAAGGAAAAAAATTAATAAATGAGTGGTTGCTTGTCCGGAATTCTATGCGATAGAGATAGTCGTAGAAAGAGATAAGCAGTTATAGTAGCAAAATTAGGTTTGGAGGAGAGATTCTATCCTTTACAACTGTGTTAGATACAGACAATACGATACGATACGACACGAAACGAAAATTTTAAATTTTGTACGAAGAATAAATACAAAGTCCACAAAATGAATAAATCATTGGCCATGACAATAATGGACAAACACGCATTAACCACGACAGAAATAAATAAATACCCTCTGGCAACGAGAGGAAAAATACACTCTAGCCACGACAAGAACCAACACACACAAACTGTCCAGGACAAGAACGAGTAAACACAAAAACTGGCCACGACAGCATTAAACAAAAACAAGTTGACCACAACAGAGATGAACAAACACACTGACCACGGCATAAATGAACAAAAATACTATCAACGACAAAGATGAACAAACGCACACTGACTACGGCAGAAATGAACAAACTTACTCAACCCACGACAGAGATGAAAATACATACACTGACAACAACAGGAATGAACAAACACAGTCTACCCACGACAGCAGAGCTGAACAAACACACTCTCTCCACGACAACTGAGCTCGAGTGGAGCGATTGCATCGGGGTTCCTTGTTACACGACAATCACATGATTGACAATGCTGTACTACACAGGCTTACCATCGCATCCCTCACCTCCAGTGCTACAAGTGTCATATCCACCCTCATAACCCCTTCCCCAAGAGAATCATTATAAATGCCTCGATCACGAAACCTGAACCCCCAGGGTGATAGATGAAAATCCCTCGAGTATGGCTTATAAGTTGTCCAACGAGTACGAGCAAAGTACCTCTCATGGCTTGTAAACCATCCCTTGAGCACGATCAATGCCCTTACAGCTTGTAATCCATCCTTTGACACGAACAAAGCCTTTAAAACTTATAACCCTTCCTTTGAGCATGAACAAAGCCTTTACAGCTTGCAAACCATTCCTTGAGCACGAACAAAGCCCTTACAGCTTGTAAACCATCCTTTGAGCACGAACAAAGCCTTTACAACTTATAAACCATCCTTTGAGCACGAACAAAGCCTTTACAGCATGTAAACCATCCTTTGAGCACGAACATAGCCGTTACAACTTATAAACCATCCTTTGAGCATGAACAAAGCCTTTACAACTTATAAACCATCCTTTGAGCCCCAAAAAAGCGTTTACAGCTTATAAGCCATCCCTTGAGCACGAACAAAGCCCTTAAAGCTTGTAAACCATCCCTTAAGTACAAGTAAAGTTCTTCAGTGCGACAGACAAACCCCAGCGTATAAGTGAATCCCTTAAGTACAACAATCAAACCTCTGTTCTACGATTATATAATCATGAAACTACGAGTACATCCTTGGAGTGCGTCAGCTAAGCACCACGAGTACGGGTCCAATAACCACAACCCTTCAGTACAAGTAAACATCTTACGTAAGAGTTTAAGCTCTGGAATACAGCAGGTTAAATCTCAGCAACACAATACTCCCAGGGAACATGCCACCCGCGCCACCCTCACGCTCTGCAAGTTTTAACAACAAAACTCACAACTAGCACCTTCAATGTCAAAATGCTACAAATGAAACCCTTAAGGATAACAACTGAATAACTTATTATCAGAGTCGTTTCTCTTATTGAGACAACTGTGAACCTTTATCACGATATCCCAAAATCCTCTACTAACTCATGCTAAGAGGGAACCTCTGAGCATAAAATCCCGCGTTATCGTTAGGGACAAACTTCATCCTACACTGTACAGAAGGACACAGGTGAAGGAGGCCTGGGCTTGGAAAAAGACGCCATCCGAAAGTCTATCGGGCAAACATCTGACGCTGACTCTCCAGCAGACTACTGCTATCAGCACTCAGTGGCATTTGACTAATAAAACTTAATACAAGTGTCTGGTATATTCCGAGCAATATTTCCACCTATTCATATTTCATTCTCATTAACTCTGTTACATGGCAGGCGATACCAGTAATCCATGCAAAACCTTCCAAATTCTCACTGAAAGGAACTTCCCTATCCCTCTTATTATGATTATGTAACTTGCAAGACATTCTCATAAGCCCTACTTATTTTGACTCGTATTTATCTTCTGAATACTTGTAAAGCAATCCAGCTGTCTTCCTGGGAGCATTTGCCTACCTCTTTGTGGATACGGTGTTTTTATGAAATGAACAAAGAGGAATATCTCCAGCATGGCAAATGTTCCTCATCCGCTGGTGCAATACTCCTTATAGAGAAAGATCCGGATTTATAACTAGAGGGGATTTATGACGAGCTTTATGACTGGAGAGGTCATGGCGAGCGGATTTACGACGGGAGGGGAGCGGATCTATGACTGGAGGGGATAATGACTGGTGGATTATGAATGTAGAGGTTATTACAGCGGATTTATGAATGAGGCGTGACCCATAACACCCAAGAGACCTATTACGTGAGCCAATCTTTCCGCTTCCCAGGTCAAACTCTTTCACCAACCCGTCTTTCTCCTTTTCTTCTTCGTCCTCCTCCTCCTCCTCGTACTCAGTCTGCTGTACCCTTCGGCCCCTCTCAATTCACTGCCTTGCCCTTCCTAATGATGCCAACACAGGAGCTTGCAGCAATACTTACTTAATGTCTGGCCACGACCTGCCACTGTTTAGCCGTGACTGGCTATTGGTGCGACCATACTTCATACCTAGCCCAGCCTAGCTAACACCGCAGTTTTTCTACCATCGTAAAAGTTGAATAATATAATTTGTCACCTATCTCTACTTAGTGTTGAACACGGATATGCATCAGTCAATGAATGAATTACACCTCGTGATGAACACGAATGTGCATCAATCAATGAATGAACTACACAATTTCTTATGCATGAGCATCGTCTATGAACGAGTTACACTATTTCTTGTTCATGCTATACTCTCTCTGAAAAGTCCAGTCTTAGAGATACTGTGGCGTTTTGCTTTATTCATATAAGAGAACAATACTTCTGGGTCCATTTTCGAGCTCTGAATTACTTTATTCCTCTCTGCTGAGAGATTTTATTACTTCATCACTAATCCTTAAATTCATTTCATTGAATCATTTTCTGCGCGTCTATTCTTTTATCCATCATAGTCCTTCCATCTTCTATTAATCCTTTGTTTTCTCTCTTATAGCTTTCTTTTTAAATGGTATTAATCCACTGGTGATGTTTCCATTTCTAATGTAAGGTGTTGGCATCTAATCTAATATCTCTGAAGCCGACATTCCAGTTTGTGGCTGCAGTTAGAAAAGTAATCACGTTCTATTGTTTCATCAAAATGAATATTCATGGTGTTCATACTAACGGCGTTTCCGTTGTATGCTTATCATGTTTAGTCTCATCAGTTCCCATAAAATGTGTTGTAGTAATTCTCATGACAGCAACGTCTGTTTTACTCACTTCTATGCCCGAAATATAGCCATACCGCTGGAAAAGATCATGTCTACAGCGCTACCTCCTCTTGTTCGTTTTGGTCTTTTTTGACACAGTTCTTGAACACGACCAATTACGACTTTTTTTCTTTTAAGCTGGGCTAGCGCACAGCGCCACTGCCAGAAAATCTAGAGTTAGGAAGAACAAACGATAAAATTTAGAGTTACAAAGAACAAACGAACTCCCTCATTCCGCAGTTGCCGACGTTCAGTGTTGATGAACGCATAACTTCCTTGCTCATAATGTTGCTTTACACGTATACGTACCTCAACTTCTTTTTCTTCGCAAAGCAGCAACTAAATCATGAGACCTTAACCTTTTCTCGTAACTGGACCTCTTGTGGGCCCTCCGTGTGGTTTGTGGGCCATCCTCCGCTTATTTAGGGCAGTATGATATTGCTTCATAATTCTGGCAACGTGTCTGCTGGTGTGGCAGACGCACGATACTATTTTGGTATATTAGCTTTCTTGTTACATCGAAGTATGTTAATACAGCTTCGCAGATATCTATCTCTATAATAGGTTTTATTAAAATATAAAGCTTATCATAAAAAGAAGTAACAGTACCTTTGTTTTGTATCTTTTTTAACATCAGTGATCTTTCTGGAATGGATATTGATTTTGATTTAGCGCTTCCGTGGACACCTGTAAAAGCCCCATGGATCACTAGTGGTCTATGGACTATAGAAAAAGAACCCCAGTACTAAATGCTTCTTCGCCAAAGTATCGGACGGCTGTGACCAGATCCGGAAGTGTTTTCCATTCACCCATTCCTATTATATAGTTCGATGTACGTGCAGTTTTCATGACTACATTCTCTGCACTCCCTGGTGTTCATGGAATATTCCTGCTGGCTGATATGGAAGGGAGTGGAGCGTGGGGAAGAACTTTCTGTTTTACTTTCCTGTCCTCCAGTGGGTACCCTTTTCGAAGACCATAAGGTCTTCTGTTATCTGGTTTTCCCATGTACTGCCCTCCAGCAGGTAACTTCGTCACAGACCATCAGATCTTCATTTATCTGGCTTTCCCATGTACTGTCCTCCAGCAATTAACCTCGTCACAGACCATCGGGTCTTCTGTTATCTGATTTCCCATGTACTGTCCTATAGCAGGTAACCTTGTCACAAACCATCAGGTCTCCTGTTGTCTATCTTTCCCTCGTAATCCTACGTACCCAGCCAATACGGGATAACCAAGAACCCTGCCCTATGAGTTAAAATTACGCCATCAACATACGAATCAAGACCTACACAGGTTCGCCTAGCATACGCATGAAATAAAAGTAAAAGCTTTACCGCATTCGTTACAAAAAAATTTTTTGAACGATCGAGAGTCCTGTCCCAGTGCACTGGGCACATCCGCTGATACTGAATTAAAGACAAAATCTAATGGTTCCAAACGCACGTAACTATATTCTACCTTTTGAGTACGACGGTAGGAACCTTAAGCACGACGGTACGACCCTTGAACACGAAGGTACGACTCCTGGGTATGATGCCGTAAACTTTAACCATTATACCCAGCGGCTGCGTTCCGTCCTGCTGAAAAGGTTAACGACATTTCACCACTCCAGATTCCAGAAAAAGCTTGATACCGCCAGCAGCAGCAGCATACGAACCTTCAACACAGCTCAGAAACAAACTGGCGAAGAAAACTAACGACATCCTGTTTGTACATCCTCCTCCTCCCATTCATCTATTAATCCTGGAAACAACAAAAAAGTCTGGATAACTGACATCCAGGCGGAATTCGCCCTCAGGAAGGATATCCAGCCAGCCAAAACTTTTGGCAAAAAACAAATTTACTCAGTACGTGAACACGGTTTAGGTTTTGCAGTCTGACTTTTGGCCTGCTTGGCGCCCAGTTGTTTCCATGAATCGACTATCCCTAATCACTGATGGTGAGATCTGGACATTCTGGAGAGAGAGAGAGAGAGAGAGAGAGAGAGAGAGAGAGAGAGAGAGAGAGAGAGAGAGAGAGAGAGAGAGA
>JAUUDY010473794.1:0-10772 GCA_032361765.1 Panulirus inflatus | reverse complement strand
ACTCTGGATTTATTGCCTTTATACCAGGAGTACTCTGGAAGAAGTGGCGTCTTCCAAGAAAGAAGAAGCCATGCTCAGAGACTTGAACCAGGCTGAGAGGCCAAAGATCATTAATGATATTAATTATGAATGATAATTTGATGGACTGTCTTATGAGTAAATCACTTCTTAGGACAGGTGATATTGATTGACCATTTTTAACTAAACCAACTTTGGTTCCTGATGTGTTGAGGATTTTCACCCACAAAATGTCCCATTCAGTTAAGGGGATGGTGCATGTGAGATGATCACCAAAACCTTGGACAGTAGTTTATCTGGGAATACCTCATTAATTACTTTGATAAGACTAAAGAAAGGTGTGGGCAAGTTAGGGCCTTGTACTTAAAAAGTCAGCTTTGATCTGGTGAAAAGTTTGTTTTTAAGATAAATTCCTCTTTTGCCACATCTCATTTCCTGGCTTATCTTTCCATATTGACATTAGGCAACCTTCCAATGATCTTTTGGGGTCCATGACTGGCATGCATACGTTTACTAGAAAGTTTTAGTGATGCAACTTCATGGCTAGTTGTACAAGGTGGTTACGACTTTTATGATTACAGCCTTATTTTAAGTAGATATTTGAGACAGCTTTCAGGTCATTATATTTACATTTATTTTGCATGCATTCAGCATGGTGTGGCATAACTAGCTATTTGTTCTCATTTTCTTAGAGTAACCTAGCATGATACGAGAGAACTATGTAGATATGAGGGCAAGTGAGGGATCTGGCATTAAGATATCATATTCACTGGCTAAAAGCCAACTTTCTCAAAATCACGTGTCTGTAGCATGTATGGAGTTTTCTTTATATTTTTTTCTGTTAGTTGTATGTATTACTTTGTATTTAGTATCCTGTATACAAATGCATTTGCTATTTTCAGTTGATAATTGAAAGCTTACATGGTTGCCTAATATCCAGTCTTATGGTTGAGCTTGTACATCTCTCATCATATTTCTATAAAGTAAGCTTGTTCATTTCTTTGATTACCTGAATTTATAATATCCAGAATATTTTGTGTTACTTTGACTGTTAATATAGTAAGTTCATTTTCAGCTGGAGGAGTCAATGAGTCAGCAGATGAACCAGGTTAGCAAGACTTTAGAACAAGACAGGATGGAAGGTGTTGACTCTGCAGAATGGGTGAGTTTCTGAGCTCTCTCAATGTGTTTGTTTGCTCTACTTTCCTCTTATTATTCTTCCCTAGTGTGCTTTTCTCTAATCTGTGCTTTTCTTGTTTTTCTTTTTCCTCAGTCTTTGATCCATCTTCCCTGTGACTGCTTGTTATATTTTCCTTCTCCCATTCAATGCCATTACTTCAATATGTCATTATTCCTTACATTTCCCCCTTTCCTCTCATTGCATTTTTTTTATGTGTGTATTAAACTGGGGAGTTCTCTTACCTCTTTTGTCCGCCCCTTTTTTACAAGTTTTCCATCTTTATAAGTTAGGACTGCAGTCACTTGAGGAGCTTAGATTAATCTTTCCTGCATTTACTTTTTTAACATCCAGAATAACCATGATTTGGGCTTGCTTTTACCCATGCCATGTCAACTACTGAAAAAAAAAGAATCTTGTTCACCATTAATGTTATTCCTCTACTTTTTTTTTTCTCCCCACCCAGGAGGACTAGAGTATGTTGGTTGTTTAGTTCGCTGCCCAACAGATTTCTCCAACACATTTCTGGCAACAACTTGACATGGCTAACTAGATCACCTGCAACATATCGTGACATGAGAACCCGGTGGGATGTTATGGTATCAGAATCCATGACATCTCTTTATTATTTCTTTAAGGTAAAGATAATCAGGTCACCAGAAGTAACCACAATTAAAGCTTTTGAAGTGAATGTTTAAACTCTAAGAGTACTTGTATGTTATGATAGTGGCATATCATTGTAAGTGAAAACCAGTTTCACAACAGAAACTGAAACCAGAGGAAGAGGTACTGGACATGCTTTTAGAAAGAAGTATATAAACTGCAGAGATGCTATTTTGATGCATAATTTGCTCATCTGTGGTATTCAAAGGGATATTTATTTTAGATAGAAATGGTTAAACTTGTATGCAAAAGGAAAAAATATTAAACATTGAAGCTGAAATCTTGGTTATAAGTTTTAGAGTGAGAGACGAAATTCAGATTGGAAAGACCCCTCCACATCAGTAAACTGAGAGAATCATTTACATAAGATGGAAGTGTGGTAGGTTCCAGTGAAAAAATGCAAGCTGTAATTGCCACACAAACATTATGAATGGAGTAAAAAGATAACTGCATTTGGATAGATAATTTTATTACCATGGTTTTGTGAAACTTATTCCAATACACAACCATACTTAACAGAGGCATTGTTTTCAAGGGTCTTTTCTAAATAACATCTTTGGTTACTTTGTGGTGATTGGATTTATATCTGAACTTAATGTTCATTGGCCGTATTTCCAAACTGTTCCATTAGAGTGAGCTCAAGGATGCCGGAGTTCACCGTGTGTAGTTTGTGTTGCATATTGTGCCAGATACTGTATCGAAAATTCTGTGTTGTGAACTGATGGCATTGCACAGTATGTGTACTGTATGGTGTACCATAAACTCACATGAGAGAAAATGTTTGAGAATGTTGCCATACTCTACTGAATATTTAGCATGAACAAGGGAATGTGAGGTGTTAATGCTTTTGTTATAAAGCTCATTTTTAAGAAATTGAAAACGAGTTATATTACAGTGGCATTTAAGCTAACTAACCCTTCTCAACACAATTTTGTATTGTTTGATAGTTTCTTTGTCTTTCACCAGTCATTCAGATACTGCCCATAATGTCTTGTTTATATGTCCTTGGTATTGCCATTTAGCTAACTCCAACACATTTCATATAGGCTATAAATGGGAGAAGCCTGTCAGTTTTTTATTTTTGTATTTGTATGGAAAACAGATATATGAGATTGTCACACACACTGAAGTAACTGAACTATTGTCAGTTAAGATAGGGACAACTCAAGTCTCAAGTTGACCAGTACAAAGAACCATTTTTATTAGGTGTTTAATATCAGTGCACCAATACACCTTATTACTCAGAACCCAAATAACCACAATCTTCTCTATCTAGAGTGTTGGATTTACATATTATGTGATGCTCGTTCATATATATATACTGCAAAGGACTTTGTAATGTAAATCCTTGAATCCAATGATCCTGATAATTAAGATTGTCGTGTATGAGGATCAGGGAAGTAGAGGCTTAGGTGTATTAGCCTGAGACATTGCAGATTTTGTGCAGAATTAATGAAATGGTGCTTTTTTTATTTTTTTTTTTCAGCTGAGCATGACAGGAGAGTTATGCAATAGCAGATATGCAGGCGAAAGTAGCTTTAAAATCCATGGCTGAGATTTTCAGCTGGCAATTCCAAACACCTTTTTTATGATTCATGGATGTGCCATTAGTGGTGCTTAACTCTATACTACTCTATTTTTAGAAACTTACCTTTTATATGTCTTTTAATTTTTAGCTTTAAAATATTCACAGTAAGACTGAATAGTATTTGATCTGCTGTACTGTGTGCTTGTGTGTGTGTTTGTCATGATAGAATATTGAAATACCATGGACATTTATGTGAGAGAATTTGAGTCATGGGAGTATTTTTTTATGAATGGTAGTGAATGTCAGTTCTTGTACTTGACTTTGCACAGGTATTTGATTTGCTACACCAAAGTGAAATTTCTGAGGTGAGGATGAGAAAGACATAAGCAAACTAGTTAATGAAATTAATGTAGTACTAGTGCAAAAGAAAGGAATACTATAGATATTCTATCTGTGTCATGGGTTGTTTATAGTGTAAAAGACAAGAACTAGATTCAAAAAGTACTTCAGTATATACAAACTTCATTGACATATGAATTATAGACTGAATAGTATTACCATTAAGTGTTTTTATAATGAGTAAATATAAGTAATTATTATTATAATTTTTTTCTATTTTTATGTGGAATAGAGATGCAGAATAGTTAAGACAAAGATCTTTTACTCTTAGTATCAAAAGCTATGATGATTATCTCACTGCATGAGTGAATGTTTGCTTCTGTTTTAGCTTTTAAAATGGAATACAGTATTTTACAAATTTGTTAATTCTCTCAGGCAAAACCTGCCTTAGTCTCTTTGTTCTCACTGTACACAAATATATTAATTTTTTCTAACCCCCCATAAGAGTAGTCTTATCTTCTGGAGAGATGTCCAGTAGATCAGAACTAGTTTGCTTTGTTAAACCACTGGAGTATAGCATATAGTTGAAACTCCTTTACCCTCATAAGAGTTGGTGTTAGGATGATTTACTGCACTGGAATTGTGAGAGTGTATCATTGTGGCCAGCATGATTTTAGATTACTGTAAAAATAACAAATTAATGCACAAATGATTGAGGATATCTTTAATCATTGCTTGTCTTGAATGGAAAGACAATTTGATACTTATTTGTAATTTATGATATTTTTCTGCTCTACCATGAGAACATTGATATTTATTAAGGTAGGGCAAAGGTTTTGGAGATGTAAGTGGTCATATGAAGTGGTTACAAAATGTAAACCTCAAGCTCTTGAATATATTCCTACACTATAGAGATTTACATTAATGATAATGGAATTTGTGACAAGCCAGGCTTAATCTTGGCTGTTTTTTAATACTGCTTTTTTGATAATTGCAAAGAATTGTTTCATGTTAATGAGCTGCATATGGGATAGAATAGTGATTTCATTTAAAATGAAGCAGAAATATGAAGTTTGTGTAGTCTTAGTTTCATGATCTGAGATACTGTTTGTGTGTATTGGTGCAGTGCATAAGAACCACACAGAATGACTTTTTGCATGGTGATTGTAATCATATTTCTGTAATATATATTTTTCATTAAAACTTATATTAAGGCAGGTAATGGTCCTAGGTGAGGGGGTTTTGATTTATTTCATCCATAGATTAAAACTTTCAAGTCATGAAAGTGGTGTCTTTGGGAGCATGTGCCCAGAAGTGATATCACAGATACTGATGGGTAAGATTTAAGATGGTTCATGGTAAAAAAATACTTTACATCTGAAAGTGTGCCAAATTTATGGCAGACCTTTGTGGTACATTTAAGCTAGTCATGTTTATTCTGAATTTCTTATTAGTTGACCAGCTCCCCAATAATTTTTGCTCATTATTATCACCAGTAAAGTTATTGATATCTGCTTTAGTATTTGCTAGTCATGTGTTCAATAATTGTAAATCTAAAACTTGTTTGATTTTCACATTGGAACTGAGTATCTATACAGATTTCCATTACCTTGTGTGGTTGTGCAAAAATGACTTGGTTAACTGAAGGATTCTAGCTTTACGGTCGTTAATGGAACTAGCCTTAGGTAGATATAGTTATTTGCTACCAACAACTGGGCTTGTGGCTTGAAATTCCTGCCCAGAGGAGTACTTGCAAGGTGCTTCTGTAAGTTACATAAATAAAGTTTGCACAGTACCACAGCAAAATGACTAGTGATGGAGAGTGAATAGCATGATCTTAAATTCACCATTATGCTTCAAACATCATGAAGGATAACTCTCCACTTAATTGTCTGGGTTTTCATGATTTGGTTGTGATTTAACTCTTAAATGATTTATTTTTCTAAAAGAATATATTTTACCCTAAATTAATGTATTATAATATCATAGTAATGGTGATAAATGCCATAAGCCCAGCTGTGACTGGTAGTATTCTAGATGTACATTTGTAGACATTATGTATCATAACTGTAGTTTAAACCTCTTCCAGTCAGCCTTAGTTCAAACAAGAGTCAGTTCCACTTTGGGCCATTATGCTTGGTAGATGTAATCAGTTTATCCTCCTAATATCCCACAAAACCATTCCAGTTTCCTTGCAGTCACCAACATTCGTAATATGCATACTTTTTTCATCTCAATTGATTTCTAATTTCAAGTACACTTGTCAGTCTTAACATTTATTAAAAATACATTCTGTGTCTTATCAGAGATATTGTATTATTGTGGTAATATTAGAAAATTAATATTTTGGTTTAAGACTTTGGGTGTACCAGTTTTTACAAACATCAGGACAGCAGCAGGAGTAAATGAATTGATATTGTGTTAATGATAAGCTTGACATTCAGTATTCTTATCAGACAAGAATGAATTTGCCCCCTAGATGATCCATATTTATACAGAAAATATAATCCTGGAAATGCTGCTTTATTTACTGAGTTCGTTTACAAAAATGGTGGAGGTCATTGACTGTTAGCTTCTGTTTTAGAGAACTAAAGTATGTATATCTTTATTTCTGTTTGTCTTTATGATGTTAATTTGTTTGTAAATGAGATCAGAGAACAGGAAAGGGTACCTAATATTTGGTAGTACTTTAATTCAGGATTTTCATATGCAAAGTTTTCAGTTAACATGTTTTATGGTCGTGTCTTGAGGATGCATAGAACCTTTTCAGCTGCATGTTTACCACAATGACAAAAATAACTCTTGAAAGTAAGCACATATTACCATATGCTAATGATAGAGGTGGTGGCTTTGTGAGCTTAGAATGATGTCAATAAGTCAAGGGTGTTGGCATAACGATGAGTCCAGTACATACCATAACTAGTGAGTTCTAGCCCTACGTTCAGCCTTTCTTGGAGTTCAGTCAGTGATATCCCTTATCCATAAAAATGCTATTATTGTGTTTACACAACAACAGCATTCATCAGGTCTGAGAAAAGGTGTTGGTTTGTTATACATTTGATTCATATCGATATGACATGTGATCAGTGTGTAACTTTCATAGTTTTCTTAAGAGGGAAGGAGTTTTGCATTGGAAGTCTGCTTGCATTTTGATATGATCTCATTCATGAGGATGAGTCTTCATTAAGAAAAGAATTTTAATTAGTTGGAAGTATGAAATTCCTATTAATTGGTCAAAAGTGGATTAAAGATGTAAGTCATACTTGAAACAATGAAGACAAGAGGTCTGATATGTAAAACTGTCTAGTTATGGCATGTTCATCAGTTATCTTTAACCCTCCACTCCAGTTTATGAGGGGTGTTCCAATTGTATATTTACCCAAATCAGGAAAATACAGCAGTTTCCTCATCTTGCATATGAATATATTAGACTGCTTTTATTTCAAAGTGATCATGTAGATTTTATCTGATGTCTGATATTCAAGTGCCACAAAATGATAGTATATATGGAGCTTAAATCTCTAACTGAATATGAAAACTGAAACATTTTGTAAAAATGAATGAGATATTGAGTATTTACATTAGAATGAAAAAATCTGAAGGTTTTATTCCTTTTTATCTAACAATATGTGGATTTTTTTTTATCATTTCATTAAATTGTGTGGATGAATTTTGGGGTAAAACTCTTTGAGGCATGCATGTTTACAGCAAAAGTAGAGCCAGGTTTTTGTGGAAAATGTCTATTTACAGGAGCATTTTTAAGTCACAGTTAAGCAGTGTACTTGCTGTTCACACACATATGACCTAAATGATGACAAAGAAGTTTATTATAAGTGGGGCATTATTATTTCAGGTTTGTTGATGATTCCTTTAGCCACCACTGGCCTCAACAGCTAATTTTGTAAAAATGACTTCTAACTGATAATCAGGAATATAAGTAACTTATCCACTCCAGTGATTCAGATGATCTTTTGATAAAGTACTAAAAGAAGGCTATCAAATACCAGCCTTTTCTCTCTTGCATGTGAGTCGACTTGAAGTGAAGGCTTTCATTAAACTAGAACTGAATTATATACCTAAGCCATTTTGATGATTTTATACTGTCTCCTTGAACTTTTCTAGTTAAGGGATTAGTGATTACTATGTTCCTTCTATAAACCGTATAGTCAATCTGGAAGGTCTGAACACTTTTATATACTTAGCTGTTACTTGTATTGTAGCCATTACCGGGTAATCTTACCATATTCATTACTCTTTATATCACCTTTGGGTATGGGGATAACTTTGTGATTAAGGTCTAATTTTGTATGCAGAGGCTTTGTACTTTTACGTGATTTGCCTGTATATGTTTATGCACAGGAAGCATTATTCATGAGAGTGGTAAGATTGTGTGAGATTGTGACATGGAAAGTTGTTAATGGTTTGATTCAATGCCTTTATTTCTCTCTGGATGGTCTTGTTATTAGGAATGGCAAAATACAGTACATGTCATGTGCTTTATTAACATGTACCAAGATGAGGAAATAATTTTGATTTGATTTTAAAGCAAATCCTGATTAGTCTTTTGATGGTGTGTCTGAGTGATTCTTGTAATGTATGGCAACAAATTTGAAGTCTGATTAGGCAGAATTATTTTACTGATTGATTTCCCGAAGAACATTGATGAGTTTTTATTCTGTTGTTCCCATGAGTTTATTTGTATTTATTATTATGTTGTTATTATCTGCTTTGTTATCTTTCCCAAATATTTGTATATCCAACTTGAATTTTGATGCCACATGTGAGGTTCGGTACAAAAGTCTTTTAACAGTTTTAATGTGATTAACTTTGGATTGATATAACTGATAACCCTTGATTTGTATCTTTGTTTAATGACAGTACAGATAAAAAAAAGTAAAGGTTTTAGATATCAGGAAATGACAATTGTCATTTAAGCTAAATATATACCTGTGCTGATATGAGAGTGTGGAAAGAGGGAGGGATGGAGGTCATTTCTTTTAGGCTTTAAATGTTTATACAGAATGCATGCATTAATATATTGTATGCAGAGGGCGTACAGTGATAAGTTGTATAATTAGCTACTGTTTTCTTTATATTCTTTTATTTCAATCACAAGGATTTGACGTGAAGGTAGACATGTGCAGATATTGGTGTTTTTTAGAAATTCTTCTGTGAAACACTTCTGTATATTGAAAATAGTAGGTATCTGTAGATAAAAAAAGATGAGGCCTGTATTAAGAAATAATAGGAGACAGATTTACTGTGTATCAGGTACACAAGCTTGAGACCAGTAACCCAGTGTGCAATGCATAACTTTATACTGTATTGCATGTTAAGTAATTTGTTATTAAAGCATTTTTGTGCTCAGTATGATATCAAATTTAGGCAAGGTCAGTTATTCAGTTTTCCTCAGGCTGAAGTTAGAGAAGGGGAAGTGTACGAATAATACAGTGGGTTGAAGCAATTCTTTACCCTATTCTTCATGCTGTGAAGAGAGAGGAAAGTTGTTTAAGTTCACTGCCATTAACACATGTGAAACTGTACATAATGTGATTGGCAATAGTGGAGTGGAGTTGTTACATGGTCAGTATTATTTTCTCTCTTTACCACAATGACATGATGTTTATTGTAGTTAATCATGCTTTACTGAACTATACTTTTCAAGTGATGAATTGCTGTTTTAAGGCTTTTTACTTTGTTTTGTTCTTGAGTTATATTCTTGGTGGCACCACTAGCAGACGATAGATTTAGAGAGAATTACTTTTTTGATTATTATTTAATTTTTTATTTTCATTTTGTTAAATGCATTTGGTTGAACCATAATGCTCTCTCCTCACAAATACACAATATCAAGAGTTACAGGTATTAGTGTTCTTACTGCCATTTTCCATAAAAAAAATTTGTACTGTCATTCATTATTGGTCATCAAAATAAATTCACGTCATGACATACATACAAATGAGTTACCTACTCTCATGTGGCTTCACTATTCTAGTCTAGTAGCTTTGATGAATTTGTAAATTTTCATAATTTGAGAATTGAACCAAAGAATTTTACAGCAGTTCTGTTCTCCAGACAGACATCTCTTGTCACATATTCAATGAAGTCACCCACTCATGCCCTGGAGTTTCAGTTGTACCCTAGAGTGTATGTTTTAACATTTATTAATTTAAGTTTTGCATATTGGTGTTCCAAGGTTCCACCTGCTTGTGGTTATGCTACAAGTGAAGGGATGCCTTTGACAAGATTTTGTCATCAAACAATCTTGCAAGAATCCACTCCAAAGAAATCCATCCTTTCCCAGCTACTGATTGTAGTGTAGCCTTGAAACTGTGCAGGAAATGGCAAACAAGCTTGGAAATAAGATACTGATGATGATGATAATTTTCTTACATACTTGTTCACCATTTCCTGCATTAGTGAGGTAGCCCCAGGGATAAACTAAGAATTGGCTTCACTCATTCATTTACTGCACAAAAACCAGACCTTAATCTGGTGATAAATGAGTTATCATTGGGTGGGGGAAGAAAAAGTCACCAGTCTCAGGACTGGAAAAAAGATAAAGAGAATCTTATCAAGTGCTTTTGATGATTGCATTGAAATGTAACTATATTTATCATGTAACCTTTGTCTGGATTCGAGAGAGAGAGAGAGAGAGAAAGAAAAGAAATTATACCATTTCAGAACACAACACCCCATATTTAGTTCAAGTATAATTATAATAGTGAATAAGAATGTGCATACATAAAACAAAACTAAAAAGGTTTGTCTTTTGAAAAGTTTGGGGAAAATGGTTTGTCTAATTAAGACAAACTAAATTTAGCTGAATAGGTGAGAGAAACTTTAAGTTGATGAATGCCTAAGAAAAAATAGGTAAGATTAAACAAAGGAAGACATAGCCAGCTGTGCCAGATGTACCTATATGTGACCCATGACAGTCTACATTCATGGGAATTGAGCATGATAACTCCCATGTCAATGGGCCTCTCAGGTTCGTAAACTTCAATTAGCTTAGCCAGGCGGCTCTACCTCCTGACGTGTGAGATT
>JAUUDY010473793.1:0-19208 GCA_032361765.1 Panulirus inflatus | reverse complement strand
CTGTAAAAGTCATGACCATAAACACCAGCAGATCCCTTATTAAATTTCTACTTCCTTTTGCTCTTACCCACTATCTTCAACTCAAGATGGCCTTTGACTGGATTGTGTTTTGTCCTCGTTTTGCCAGTTACCATTAAAGAAAAAAATTCTCAAGAAAGATGATGATGATGGTGATTGGTTTGTCAGGCTTTTTGACATATGTATGGTTGAACTTGAGGTGTTTTTTGTTACCTTTTAATGCTTGTTTGCAGTTTCCCAGTAGGAAACATCACTGAGCCTTTAAGGGAAAATCCTTTCGTAGCTTCCTCCTCTTTTGGAAAGTAAGAATATAGGAGGAGGGTATCCAGTCAGTACTCTTGGGACATTTAGTCACAAAACAAATGAAGTAAACGTTTCCTCTTTTTTGCACTAAGAAAAATAGTGGTTTGATGCATACTATTTAAACTTCATTTAATTACAGGCTTAGTCAAAATTCACTGTGTACCTACCACTGACAATGAGTATGTTCAGTCTCAGTACATTAATACAAATACATTTTTGATACGTAAGTTATGACGTGTTTAAAATGGCACCCTCGTACTGCCTGGGCTTCTGGATCTCAGTGCATCCGCAATTGATCCAAGTTCATGAAACTTGGCTATCAACTACTGCATTGTGTTTGAATGTGGTATGGGAGTGTAGAGATATTTTCAGAAAATTTTTGTTGCACTTTGTATATTGATCTTCAATATGTAACAACTGTTCCACCAAAAACACTCAAGCCTTAAGGGATAGAACTATTTTTACATTAACACCTGTACACCCGTTAGTATCTGGACACACTTTCATTCACAGAAAGACTGAGGTGACTTTGCTTGAGGAAGAAAGGGGAGGAAGAGGGGGAGGTTGGTCACCATACAATACTTGTCAAAAGTCACATAGGTTATTTGATTTATCAGTAATACTAAGAATGATGTGGTTTTATCATTTGTAGTGTAGGTGCACTGAATTTTGTCTCACCCTTTAGTTTGCACATTAAAGAAATATATAATTAGAGTAACATTCAGTTTTATCATGAAAAATTGTGTTATGGCAGTTCTTTGCAGAGCCCTCTGACAGTTTGTCACTGTATCCTAAAAATTCGAAATTAATGATGACTTTTCATCTGATAGTATCTTTCAGAGCTTTTTCACAAATGATGAGGTTTTATTAGCATCACTAGGAAACAGCTGCTTGCTAGGATTGCTTGCTTGCTTGCTTGCTTGCTTGCTTCATTTTTCTAAAAACTGGTGCAGAATAAACTGTCATATGGATGTTAGGAAACTGCATTTATGTAAAGATTGACAAAAGCTTCATCTTCCATTTTTGGCTGTAACAAAGGAACTGTGCTAAAACTTGCTTTTCCATGATATAAGCAATTAATGCACAATTACAGTAGTATGAATTATGATTTTACATTTTGGCAGCAAAATAGATTGCTTCTTGCAATGGTAATGTTTTAGATATACCTTTACATGATATAAGAGAGCCTTTATGTAGCTTTAGTAGCTAACATTATTTCCTAAATTTTATTCAATGTAATATAAAGTGATGATGCACAGCCTATTATTCAGATATAACTTTGTTATGATTATCAGCACAGTTTTCACAAGAAATATACTTAGATGTGGTATATGATTATCAAAATCAGGACAGATCTTATGTTTCCTTTGATTATTAAGAATTTTAAGACAGAAAATCACTTGAATTTAAAAAGTTGAATGAAACTTCATTTTAAGGTAGAACTTCTTTGTACAGTACTTAGAACAACAATTTGCCAGTGGTCAGAAAATAACATTTCCAAGACTGTACCAGTATGAACATACATATTAATATGGGAGCACAGAGACCAGATCAGCATTTGATCCTGTTTGAGACCATGTATTGCAGCAACCACAGGATTATTTTCCCCCTGACCTACCTCTTTAAAGATTTGCCATCATTCCCTTACTCTTGTGTCAGGAATCCGGATTCTGGGATGCCAACGCCTCGTCAACCACTGCGTGGCTACGTTGCCAAAAGAGACAGTGTGGCAGCTGTATTACATCAGAGGTTAGCAGACTCCTCTTGGAGTCAAGCTTAAGGGTGGTCTATGTTGGGGTGGAGGCACATGCTTATTGCTCAATTTATGATATGTAAACACATTTACCATATAATTAGTGGAAGGGTATTGGTTTATTTGACTTGTGATTGAAATAAATTTCCAGATTTGGATCATGTTTTCATACTACTTCTTTTGAGAAGTTTTCTTGGTAATAGTGCCATAATTTGTCTTACTATCCATCTTTCAGTGACTTGGAGGAATGCACAGATGGAGTGGACATGGAAGAAGCTGAGCGGGAAGAGGAAAAATCACTCGAATATATTAGTCGAGACACCACCATGAATGAAACATACTACAGTTTTAATGAAGAAGAATCCTCAAAAGTGGAAGAGTCTGTGGATAGATATATAACAGAGGATGAAGATGAAGAGTTAAAAGGAGCAGAGAGGTCAAAGGAAGTTGGTGACAGTGATGATGACATTGTTTTTCTGGATGATGATAAAGAAAAGGAGAAAAGGATAGTATATATTGATGAAGTGTGCCCTAAAGAAAAAGAGTGTGATGAAATTAAATCACAGAAAGAAGAGGATTCACAGTATGAAGGTTTGTATGATGACATGGATGAAGAATTAGAGGAGACTGAAACTTCAGGTACATTTAATCAGGAAACAAACAAAATGTGTGAGAGCACTTCACTGCGAGAAGGACACACATTAAATGATTTTGATGAAAAATTAGATAATCTGCCAAGCAGTGAGGTATGTTTGGAGAATACTGAACATTCATTGAAAGAGATGGCTGACAGTATCTCTAATGGTGAAGGCATTGAGACAGAAAGAAACAGTGAAGATGAATCAGAAGTATCAGCAAATGAATCTGAAATCATTAAAGTACTGGAGTTTTCAGAGAGTGAACCTGAAGAGTTAGAAGTGAAAGAAAATTTAGCTAGTAAGGAAGAGTATGTGAGGGAGGAAAAACTTGGCAAGACTGTAAAAGGGAAGGAGGCTCTGGGCAATGTTTTGAATATCCCACAAAGTGAGTGTGAAGAAAAGTTGGAAGAGGAACCTAAGCTTTCCTTAAATGAGTCTGAAATCATAAGTCCACTTGAGTTTTCGGAATCAGAGAGTGAGCCAGAAATACTAGATACAGTAAAAGAAAAACTGATCTCAAAGGAGAGAGATCATTCTGAGGAGGAGAAAGATACTGTTGACCAAGAATTAACAACAAAGGACCAGCAGCCAGTCTTGTAGGATCTTAAAACACCTTCTGATGAAGAAGAATCTACAAAAGAGGAAATACAATTAATAGCAAAGGAAGAGTTAACCACAAAGGAAGCAGGCTCAGAAAATATACAGTCAACTATTGCGAAAGAACTGCCATCATCAGAGGAACCAAAATTAGCCATGGAGGAAGAATTAATAAAAAACAGAGAATTAGTTTTTATGAAAGAATTGTCACCCTCAGAGGGAAGTTCTGCCACTACAGAGGAAGAAATTAAGCACCTCCCATTGAGTGATGAGTATAATGAAGAAAATGAAAGGCTGGTGGATAAAAATATAGTCATGGCAGATGTGGTTGAAAATAGCGGAGAGTATATTCTAAATGAAGATTGTCGAATTACTGAGGAAGAAGAGATGATTACTGATACTGTATCTGAGGAAGAATTATGTGTCTCCCATGAGACATCAGAGCATTTCAGTCCTTTGCATTTTTCAGATTCTGAAAGTGAAAGTGAAGTAGAACATGATAGTAGCAGTGAAACCAAGTCACCCCATAAAGAAATTTCATCACCCTTAAATGAAAACCAAGATATAAAAATGCCTGAAAGCAGTAACTATGAGATCATGGAAGTGGGTGATGGTGGGGAGCAGAGCCCTGAAGGTGGCAGTGGAGATGTACCAGAAGTCATAAACATTGAGCAGGAAGCAGCTTCTTTAAGAAGTGGTACTCTTAAAGCAGATTTTTCAGGACAAGATGAAAACAGCGGTAGGATTAAACTTAGTATCGCTGAAGAGAAGAGTAGCATACCAAGTGAACACGAAGATTTGGAAGCCCCTGAACTTGAGAAGGTGATTAACCAAAGTGAAGAAGTGGAAAATGTAGGTAGTAATATTTCATGTGTAGTAAAAATTGCTGAATCAAAAGTAACTTTCAAAGGAAGTAAAGTAATAGAAACAGGAATCCTGACAATTACTCATGAGACAGAAACCAGTGAAGGCAATAAATCTTCTCAAGGTGATTCTTGTATTTCTAAATCTGAAGAAGCCTCGCCAGGTAAAATGGATGATGAGGAAATGCTTCATTCTGAAGACCAGAAAACAAGAGCTTTGGAACAAGAGGAGATGGTTGAGAGATTGTATGTTCAGAATAATAGTGATGAAATTCATTTAATAAACTACGATAATGAAATGGAGGTACTTGAGAGAACAGATACTGGATTGGTTGTGCCTCGGACTGATGATGAGAGTAAGGAAAAGATGAAGACTGAAATTTCTGATAATGAAGTGCTAAAAAATCAGGGTTATGATAAGGAATTGCTGAAGAATCAAGGAGAAAATGTATTTTTAGAAACTGAAGACAAAAAAGTCGATCTGGAAAAGAAAATTACTGAATTGGAATATCAAGTTTTACCTGAATCATCAACCAGAGATGAAGAAGAAGAAACATCCTCTTTCCAGATTGATTCATTGCAACAGCAAACAGAAACAGTGATAGAAGAACAGAAAGATGACTTTACTGCTGCTCCTCCAAGGAAGAGGGCTAGAAGTACCCCACTGACAGAAGTTCCTGAACCTCTTGGAGAAGATACTAAATCTGTCTCACCTAAAAGCTTAGGTTGGAAGAAGAGTTCAGGCACTCCGCCTAAAGTATTTGAGGAAATACCTGTGGCAGTCTTGCCTAGAGAGAGTTGTAGACAAATTTCCAGCATAGAAGCTGGTACTACAGTTATTGAAGAAAGTGCTTTAACAATGTCACCAAAGAGAAGTTTAGAATTTTATATTAGTGGAGACAAACCTCATACAGTTGCTGAAGAATCGACTGCTGGTACTTCCACAACAGGTACCGAAGAAACAACTTTAACAGTTTCATGTAGATCAGAGCAGATTAATGTTACAGACCCACTTAGTAGAGCTGATGAAGAAACTGCTACCACATCCCTCTTGATGAGGAGCTCTCCACAGAGGGATAGTGCAGATATCATTTCCATACCTGCAAAGCAAGACACCAAAGTAGCCTCACCACAACAGAATGTTAAAAATTCACTTATGGATATTCGTGGTAAATCTGTAGAGGACATGTCTTTAGTAACTTCACAGTTGAGAAGTCTGAGGCATACGGATGCATCAGATTTACAGACCACAACAACAGATGATGATACAGTAAAGATGCCAGAAACCTCCAAAGCAACTCCTTTGAGACGAAGTCAGCGACTTAGAGCTGCATCACCTCACACACCAGGCACTCCAAAGAAAACCAGGAAAATCATCAGCACCCCTGAAGTTACTACACCAGTCAGATCATCATCCCAAGAACTGGTTGATGAAATGATAACAAGATCTGGAAGAAAGATTCGCCTAGTGCCAGTTCCAGTCACAAAATCTAAGTCATTAGCTACAGGATCTTCCCTTGTCACACCAACAAGAAGCTCTGTAGGAGAGTCAGTAGCTACTGAAGATATGCAGAAGGTGTCCCAGAAACTGGAATTAACATTTGATATTGCTGAACATAGTGCATCATCTCCCACACTAGAATATCATTCTGTTATTAGTCCATCAACTAGTGATGTGTTAGCTACCCCTCCAGGGTCACCAGCCAATAGCAAGCAGACCACTAATGAAACTTCAGTGGTGGTCTCACCTGGTAGGTTGTCTAGGCGACGGTCTACTCGCCAGAGTACCTCAGACGAGGCTTTAGAAACCATTGAGGAAGAAGGAGAAAAAACTACATCTCCCAAGACTTCAGACAGTGACATAAGGGCTAGAACTCCTACTAAAAGGACACCTTCAAAATCTATTCCCACAAAAGTTACACCCAGGAGAACAAGAAGATCTTCAAGGCAAAGCATGACTTCTGATGGTTTAGAAACTATTGCAGAGGACTCAGAATTGTCCACAGAAGTGAAGCAAATAATATCGGATATACCTCAGACACTAACTCCACAGAAAACTCATCATTCTTTGGATATGGAGGTCTCCTCTGATATCCGAAGGAGGCAAACAACATCTCGAAGGAGGCGACAGTCAGTTTCTGGGGATATTGCTGAAACACCAGAGAGAAAGACTCCTCGAAGAAGACGTCACTCTTGTTCTGGAGATATTGCCGATGATGTTAAGCAGAGAGAGACCCCTGTAAAGGAGGGGATGTCTCCTCTTGGTAGTGTTTTTTATAAAGTAGAAAGTAAAACACCATCCAAAGGAGAAACATCCTCAATAGTGACTGATGTAAGAAGAAGTGCTAGAAAACAAAGACAATTATCCCATTCAGAAGAAGACAGACCAAAAATGGATGAATCACAAGCAACCTCAGTGAAAACTAATCTTCTTCCATCTCTAGAAGTCTTTCAGGTGAGTATATCAGTTGAATAGGAATATTTTCCTGAATGGTTTTCCTTTGAATGTTATTCTGTGGCACCTGAAGTAGATAATGGTAAAGAAGCACCGAATGATTGATCTGAATGAAAATGAAATTAAAGTAGAAAATAAAACTTGGGATATGTACAAAATCATGATTAAATGTACCTTTTGTGACCATTGCATAAGTAGAAATATGCAAATAGATACCCTGATGGAGTGGTGGAGGAGGATGTGCTTATTCATATATTCTGTTTCACAATGAAATTAAAGAAATTCAAGGAAAAATGAATTAAATTTACAAACAAACAAGATAACAATAATGGCCATGGTACAGCACTCAAGTATATGTGCAGATTTATATAAGGATCGTTAGAGATAGGAATGAGCAGGGTGTTCATCATTCAAGTTTTCTGTTTCTTGAAATTTAATGAAAGAAATGCCTGTAAGAAAAGATATTGGGAGAGATTGAATGTAGAAAGGAAAAGGATATAGAAAACTAAGCAAGGGAAGCAAGTTAGAAATGAGGTAATTAGATCCCTAAATACCTCTCATTTCTTTCATATAAAGTGACAGATGAACAAGTGAGAAAGGGCAGTAAGTGGTGAAATGAGGAAGTTGCTAGTGAAAAAGTGTATGGACATTATTTGCAGGGAAGAAGTACAGGTGTTTGGGAGATGTAGAAAATAACGTGAACTCAGATTTGTAAATTATAAGAAAATAATTTTTTTTCTTTTAACAGAATTCTCCAAGTAGAAGGACCACGAGATCCAGTGGATCTAGTTCTGTTACCAGTATGAAAGGTGAGGGTATAGCTTATTTGTGTCACCACAGAGAATCTGAAATTTTTATCCAGATATCAAAGCACGTTTGATAGAAACTCATCTCATTAGATTAGTGCTTAGAATTGATTTTGATAATGATCTTCAGTAACATAGGAAGAGAAGCTGTTACTTTGTTACAAAGGCTCTCTTTCATAACATATTGAGATACTGATTAACAGAGCTACTTTTGGCCAAAAAATGTAAAGAACAGAATCAGCATTATAAAAATTTAATTTGCTGTTAATTCACCCAGGACTTGCCCCTTCACCCATCATATGATTTACTTTAGCTCCTTATTTGCATCTCCTGCCATGTCCACTCCCACTTATCTACAATTCTTACTCTCAGCTTCCTGTAAGATTCTTCTCTTATCGATTCTCACTCGAACCAACTTGTCTATCTCCCAGCTAAACCTGATAACTTTATACACATTAATGCACAACTTCCTCTTTTCACACACTTCCAAATTCAAGCACTACCTTCTGTAATTTCTCACTTGAGTGTGACCCATAACATTGTAATCTACAAACAGGAACCGATTTAATTTCCCCCTACCCCAATGATACTGCAGCCCCACCCCTATCTTCAAGACCCTTGCATTGACCTCTGTAACTGATACTGCGGCCCCACCCATATCTTCAAGACCCTTGCATTGACCTCCGTAACCACCCTGTCCTTAAGCAGATTACATAGTCATGGTGATATCCCAGTCCCTTGATGCAGAACTACATTTAGGTGCCACCTTTGGGCTATTGCTAGAAAAGCATCTCTTCAGACTCTCACAATGGCTTCATACCCTTTTTATTCTGTATGCTGTTTATCCACAGACTTTTTATTGCATAACTTTTAAAGCTTAAAGATCTTGCTAAAGTTGTACTTACACCTAAATAATGGAAAGAATTGCGAGTCATTATAGCAGCTAGTGTTAACACCATCATTGTTCTGTAGTGTTTAACAAGAGTGCCATTTAAAAAAGAGCAGAACTGAATGCTCATTTGTGGGCAAGCTCAAATTTGTTTATATTACTACTGAGCAAAACACTGATCATTCCTGGCATCACTTACAACGCACTTGACATTCACTCCCCACACCAGTATAATTAACACAAAAGCAACAAACAAAGTAAATGCCTTTAGAACTAACAACCAAAGTTAGACTAGAAAAAGAATCCCTCAACGTCTAAAATAAATAATCAATCTGATCCTCTTTAAACTGTGCTCTACCTGCTTGGTCTTCCACCCTCTCAAAAGCAAATATAACACAGCATTGAATCACAATATCGTGCACTCAGAATAATCACTGGCTATCTATCAACCTCATACATTCACAGGACTATCACTTGCTGTCTATCAACCTCATACATTTACAAACTTCACAGTGAAACAAAAGATCCTCCTAATACAGTCCCACCTCAACATGCTCGGCACTCAGTTCTCTGCAACAGCCCTTGACCCCTCTACTGTATAATTCACCACCAACCCCCAGGTAGAATAAAAATCTTACTTCCTCACACTTCAGTAACCTTTACTCACACATTTGCCCACCCCCCTTAAATGTAATATTGACAAAACACACACGAAATAACCCAAATAAGTACTATATAACTGCCTTCTCAACTCGGTCTCCAAATCGCCAGAAACCACATTCTCCAGACAAACTCAAGCTACTCTATCCTACTTACACTTTGGACATCATGCATCCCTACATTACTGAAAAAAAAAAAAATAGTTTCAGCATATCCCAAGACTCTTCATGCCCTCAGTGCAGCTACCATAATGAAGACACCAAGCACTTACCACTCAATTCCCTTGCACACTCTACACTTAGATACATACACTTTTACAACTCTTTATGACCTATGGTTCCAACTAGTGGATATGGCCAGCTTTCTGATTCATAAGGGTAGAAGGGAATCCTGGGGCAGGAAGTAAGGTAAGGTAAGGAACAACTTCCCAAAAAAATAAACACAGGAATACATACTAGTATTCTTTTATTCACTTACCATGCAGAATTTTATGAACATTTTATGCAAAAGTTGATATTTCTAAAGAAAAAAAAATAATTGATTCAGTTCTGAAAGGTTTTTGCCTGTGTTTCCTGTCTCTCCTTGTCTCTCTTTACTGATTAATAATAGTAAAGCTCAAAGGCTTGATACTTTCGTTAATTTCTCCAAACTGACAGATTCAGAAAGTAGTGAAGAAGATGACAGACTTCGAAAGAGGCATTTATCAAGACGGGTATCAGGTGGTAGTACAATGCCCCATTCGTCTCTTGAGGAGCAAGTCAGTAGACGTAGGAAGAGTCGTCGACTTTCTTTATCTTCCAAGTTGTCCACAACTAGTCAACTTCAGCTGCAAGGGCTGTCTGGTAAACCTTCACGAAAGTCCTTGAAATCTTTAAAAATGCATTCTGAATCAGGTGAGCTATATTTTAATGTGATATGTAAAAGTAAGGTTTTTAGAATTTTACAAAAAATAAGATATTTTCTGTACCATGCACATGATATGAATATTACTTTGCAGGAAATAAGCTTTAGGATTCTGTCAGTGAGAAGTTGGGAGTTAAAAATCATCCTTACCATGTTCTCAAAGCCCCGCATTCACAATAGTAATGGAGGTAAACTGTTCCATGGCAAATATTAGAATAACTTTTAAGTACATGAATAAAGAAACATTTACCAAGAGGCTCATATTGTACACATAAGGCCTTACCTAGAATTTGCTTCTCAGATTTGATCTCTGCACATAAAGAATGTAGAGCTAATACAGAAGGTCCCAAGCAGAGAAACATGGTATCATTAAGGAAAGCAAGTTACTGGGAATGGCTACAAGCCATAAATTTGCCCATTATAGAAGAGAGAAAATGAGGAGTGACCTTATCTCAGTCTTTAAATTTTTAAACCAGTTTGTTGATGCAGACAGTGAACAGTTCCATTAAAGATGTAAGGATAGGACGACTAGAAGACATGACATGAAATTAAGCAAGAAACTTATAGAAAAAGATGTGTAGAAGCACTTTTATTACAAGAATGGTGAATGAATGTACATTGTCTTTGAGCTTTTGCTCCTTTTCATGTTGGTGGCATTGTTTTCAGCGTTGTCTCATAGCAGTTTGATTGGGCTGTGCCTACTACTACCAGTTTCAGGTTGCTGGGCATGGCCCTCTATCTTGGCCTCCCTTCTTATTTCAGTAAAATCATTGACATTTCTTCATCTTTCCCATGTCATATTTTTCAGCCTCTCACAAGTGGGTACATATAAAATTGTTCTAACTTAAGTCATCCAACAAAATATGCATCTTCCCACAGGGTCACCATGTTCACATGATTGTAAGTTGATAGAGTGCAGTTGTGGGGATGCCAAAATAAAAAAAAAAAAAATCTGTGCTCTCCTTGTGACAAAAGAGACCTCAGTAAGGCTGCTCTTGGTATGATGAGTCAGCTGAATATGTAAGTAAAGATGGGAGAATTAAAATCATAACAAAGGAGCAAGCATATAAGGATTGTCAGGGCTTTATAACCCCCCTTTTCCACTCTTACTCAATTCAGCTATGGTGGTTCCATCTTCTGCCATGTCTACACCTTTACCTGACACGTGCCTTTTCTTCCAGTTTCACCCAGTTTAACTTCACACTTGTACCATTCAGTCTCACCCCCATGATGCACCACATTACCTTTTTGTCCACATTTAACATGCAGTCCTGAACTCTGTTACCTTCTTCTAAGTTTCTCTCCGGAGTCTGACACTAGACCCATGTCATATGCAGACAGCAACAGATTTACTTCCCAGTTCCCTACCCCAAGCACACTTACCCCTTGCTCCATGATCCTTGCATTAACTCCCCTAACCACCCCATTCCATGAGCAGATTAAACAGCTATGTTGACATCTTTGACATAAACCCTCCTTTATCAGGAACTATTTACCCTTCTCTTTTCCTACTTTTACATATGCCTTACTTGGCCAGCAAAACTCTACATTTAGGAATTTTTCATTTACCCATGTATTGGATGTATCTTCCATGCCTTATCTGTCACCCATATTGTACACTGTCTTCAATTCCCAAAATGTCATGTACAATTAACTCAAACATATTCTGAAAAGCAAACACCTGACCCTTGCACCCTGTACCTGTAATGAAACCTCATTGCTTCACCTCCCAATAAGGCCTTTTATTCATGATAACACCCTCTGCATCATCATTCTTGTATCAAACCCATATATTCGTATTTATTTACAGCACATCAATTTTTCAATTTTCAGATGAAAATGCATCATTGCTGACTCCTGGCTCAGATCTTAGGGGTCATTCCCTTGGGTCCAGAATGTCTCATGTAGGTTCCTCGTCTGTATTGCTCATTGAAGGGGCAAACGAAGATGAAGATACAATATTACAGCATGGGTTTGATACTTCAAGGGATGCAGATGATGAAGGTAATTTTGGTGGTTTGTAAAATGCATTTTAGTTGTACAGATATTAGTATTTGAGTCAGAACTTTTCATTTGAAAGTAGTAAATGTTTATGTAATTTTTATTTGTATTGTTTATAATTTTTGTAGGTTTATGTCTTCATATGCATATTCTAATAGTTTGTTTGTCTTTTCCGTTCTTTTGATGTAATTTGATATTTTACACTTCTTATTCTAGTTATCCTTTTATCTATTGGCTACATATATTTAATAGTCTGTAATGTTGAATTATCCATAAATCATGTTCTTTTTTATTTATTTATGTTGCTTTAATTTTTTTTGCTTTGTTGATTATGCTCTCAGCAAAATACTCTGAGGTTCAGGAGAGCCCAGATCTGCCGCTGAACTTGATTGAAGTAGTTGGCAAGGGTAAGAAAAAAAAGAAAAGTAGTATATCACTTTTGTCAGTAGGCCAGGGAGGGAAGAAGAGGACTATTCTGCCAAGACGGTGTCTGCAATCTCTGAAGATTCACACACAACCATGTCAGGACCAAGGTTAGCTTTTGTGTTTCTCTGTGGTTATTTAATCCCATACTGTCTTGCTAAGTTTTCCTTTCGAACCCTCAAAATTCATATTTTTTAGGGTTTCTTATAAATTACATTTAAACTTAAATTAAAATTAATGTCTCACATTCTATTCACCCATGCACCCTTGTCAAAAGCAGTGGCAGATACTGCTTTCTTGGAAACTTCATGTGGTGATCAGTTTGAGGAATTGGGATCACCAGCCCAACTTTGCTGGCAGACCGAAAGGGCAAAGTTAACTGCCCAACCCTTTAGATTGTAGATATGCTGCAGATGCTATAGCTATGGAAGGGGGCAAAATGTAGTGATGCACTGAAAGTTATGATGTTTAGTAAAAAATTAAGGTCAGGAACCTTGCATAGTGGTGTGATTCTTCCAACTCTGTTATTTTCTCAAGTTCAGGTAGGTCTGAAAGAGTAGTAGAGATAAATAATTATCAAAATAAAACTGAAATTAGAATAATAAAAGCATTAATTTAGTATAGGAAGATACATTGTCTGAAAAGACCATTAGGAAGATGCATGGATGAAAGCCATATAGGACTCATGATGGATGATACATTCATAAAGGAAATATATTGCAGCATGATTGATAGTACAAGAAGATGTGAATAGTTAAAGGGACTTGTTGTTAGGTAGTTGATTAGTTAGGGCTTGAGATATTTTAGGTGATACTGTCGAACTGTGAATGTAATTAAGTTTTGACGGCTTTTCATTCAAACCTGTAGCAAGACATAGTCTTAAATCATTCATAATCCTGTACTAAATCTAAATACAGTGGCTGTCAGTGAAGTTGTTGCAAGGGGGTTACAGCATAACTATTAAGGATAAACATGAAATAATGCTATGAAAACTGTGTAATCACCACCTGCTAGTACTTTATTGGTTACCAATTCCTCTTTGTATGCTCCTTTAAAAAAAACAGGAACTGAATCTATAAGGTTCTGAAGCCATTTAGGATTCATCCTTGCCCAATTTCATGAACTTCCACCAACAGCTTAGGTAGTAGTGAAGTCTTGCCAAATTTCATGAATGGCTATCTCCAGCCTGGTAGTGACAAAGTATCCGTTACATAATTTCACTTTCATAGGTGCCTACAAGTTTTCTATTGGATTCAAATCTGGTGAATTTCCACTGCACAATTCTTAAGCCAATCAGTGACTAATTTGGTAGTGTGGCAAGGAATCCCATCCTACACAAATGCTTCAGCCCTGCACTTTTTGAATGAATCTGAAAGATGGTCACACACTAGCTTAGGGAAACTAGGTCTGTTAAGAGTTTCATTCTTTGGCAACACTACAAGGTCTCCATACCATACCATAAGTGAAGCAGAGAACTTTACAGTGCTTGCAGTGTACTTGTGATCAAATGGATCATTGACTGGTCACTTGTTTGCCGTAGGCTACCTGTCACAGAAAAGATAAACTCATCACTCTACGAGACACTTCTGCACTTAACCGTATCCCACAGTACATATATCTTGCAAAAAAATTTCTTCTGGTGCATATTGGTTACAAGTAGCTTGGGAAGCTGCCTGAAGCTCACAGATTTCTCCTGTAAGCACTTCTGCACTGTCCTTATTCACACATCACTGAACAATCTGAGGTTTTTATTTTAAATGCCAAGTGGATGCAGATCCATGCTTTAGTACAAGAACATTCAGAGTATGTGAAGAAGTTTTTCTGACCTTCCCAGTGTTTTTTTTTTTATAGGTGCCACTGCTATCATTAAATTTCTTCACCCATCGTTGTACTGATCTCTAGCTCACAGTGGTCAGACCACCTTGTTTGAACCTTATTTGCTGTTATATAAAGTGCAACTATAGAAGCTATGTTGTCAATTGTAAGGTGAGTATTTCCATCCATAGTAGGTGGTAGAGGTACAAAAAGGGAAAAAAGAAACAAAATTCTAGGGCATAGGTGTGTGGAGCACAACAAAACATTCCTGCCTTCCTCAACAGTTAAACTGCTACCAAGGTAGGCTCCTGTGGTATGCCAATATGTCATACAGTTGCCACTGCTCACTCAGAAGGCACCAAAACTTTAAGTTTGGGTATAGTGATGTGCACCAGTATAACAGCTATGGGCCCAGCTTCATAAGCAAGCATTATAGATACTCTTAAAATAAAATTTTTAGGCCAAAGTAGTTGATGAATGTGTAGTGGTAATGTATGTATACCCATGTTGGAAAGTGTTTCATAAGAAGTTAGTCTGATCTAATTTGATTTTTTTCATTTTTTTGTTTAGAAGATTTAGTACTGGCCACAACTAGGAGAACACAGCGATACAAACGTAGGTCCAATAGCACATCATTGTTTGGAATGGAGACTGAGGAGAAAAATCAAGAAGTTGAAATAAGAACACCAGAAAAAGAAGTGGAGGAGGAGGAAGAGGATGAGATTGTTATTGAGAAGGAAGGAGGATCCGTGGTTTTAGAAATGAAAGAGGTAAAGGAACGTAAAGATGAAAATGTAGAAAAGAAATTAGATGCAACAGAAACAGAAAGGGCATTGAACAAAGAAGAGAATTTAGCCGAGGAAGATAGCAAGGAATCTCTTACACCACAGTTTGAGTTTTCTAAGCCCAAACCTGTCACCAGCTCAAGAAGAGTAAGAGGTAATTTGATGACTGTTAAATCTCTACTTTGGTCTGTAAAAAAAAAAAAAAAAAAAAAAAATACATGAATTATATCCCTCATCCTTGATAAAATATAGCATCATTTGCTGTGATATCAATATTTTGATTTTAAAATGCAACTTGTGTAAACCTTAAAAGAAACTTTCTTTTTCCAGCCCTTGAGTACCTTACAAGTGAAGCTGTTGAGTTTCTTTTTTCACCACCTCAGGCTGCAGGAAGGATTGTGAGGCAAGTTTATATTTTCAGCCATTTGAATGGCGTATTCCTCTTCCACAGTGACTAGTTAGAATATCTTTCATTTTAAAACTACAAATTTATGTATGATCATATAAAACTGTGTATTAGGTAGATTCTTTGTCTTCCTTTACTTACAGCTGGTTATGTCATCTTTGCACCATTATCCATCCAGTTGTGAGTTTTTGTATACTAAACTACTTGTTTGCTATTTCCTGCATTAGGGGGGTAGTGGGGAAAAAAAATTCACTTATATCCATTCTTTATCTGTCACATGTAATGCGCACCAAAACCATAGCCCCCTTCACATCCTGTCCCAACAGACATTTTCATGGTTTTCCCCATCTGCTTCATGTGCCATGGTCTGGTCCATTGATAGCATATTTATCAACTCTTGTATATCACATTGCTCCAGTTTACTTTATTCCATGCAAACCTTTAACCCTCCTGCATGTTCAGGTCCTGAGCACTCAAAATCTTTGTCTCCCCATCCTTCCATCTCTATTTTGGTCTTCCCCTCCACCTCTGACTTATTCTTTCCATATGTCAAAACCATTATAGCACAGCCTCTTCAGGTCTTGACCATATACCTCTCAGGTACCACATTTTTACTCAGTCAACCCACCTCACACTACTTGTTGTTTGCAAACATTTAATTTCCAGTGTAAACTGATTTATAACCTGTGCTTCGCATCCATAAAACATTGTGGGGACTACTGTACCTTCAAACATTTCCGTTTTTACTATCCCAGATAGCATTCCTCAATGCTTCCAGAACCTTTGCCACCTCACCCAACGAATGATTCACCTTTGCTTCCATTGTCCCATTCAATGCCGTGTCCACTCCCTGGTATCTAAAACACTTTACTAACTTCCTCTCAAGTTTTCTCCATTCAAACCAATGCACCAGCTAGACTGTCAATGCACTGCACTGCTAATCCCAATAGCCTTGCTTTATTCTCAACTTCCTCCTTTCACAAAGTCCCAAACTCAGACACCAACTTCCATGTTTCTGACTCAAATCTGCCACCAGCCAACAACTGACCCTTCTTAGGCCTCTCTCTTCTCCCTGTACAGACTGCATACCTTCTCATCTCACTAAGACTCTTGCAGTTACCACCCTCACCACCTCATCCATAAAACAATTTAACAACCAAGGTGACATCACACAGCCCTTTTGCAGACCCACCATCTTGAATCATGCACCCTCCTATGTATATAGAGTTTCTGTTATATACAAAAATGTGTACATATAGCAGAAAGTATGTTATTGGAAATTAAAATGCTTTCATAATGTGTATAAACCATGCCATTAGAGGGTATATATTGTTACAGTTTGGAATATTCATTGATGAGCTCATCACACACACACAACCTGTTATGTAATCCCCCCCCCAAAAAAAATCTTTCAGATGGTTAAACAAAAACTTTTTAAAAAGAAGCTGGGAATGTACTACATATCTAGAATAGTAGTCACAGTCAATGAGTTAGAAAGCAGGTGTAATTTGGAACTTAACCTGGCTCATAGCAAAAATTTCACCTCTGGCTGTGAATGTTGACCAGGGTGTTTTTAATCAATTTTCCCAACAACATTTTCCATTCTTATTTTTCTTCCAATGAACATACCATACTGGACAATAGTAGTATTTCAAGAAACACTTTTTTCTCTGGCTTTTATTAAAGGCCTGGCCTTGAGTAATGAGGACTTGTCTGCAAGTGGAGGCCTTGACATAGAAAAAATACTAATGTTGATGTTTTTCTTTAGGCACCACGCCAAGGTTGAGGAAGAAGCTAAGACAAGTTCGAGTGAATCAGAAGCAGAGAGCGAGATAGGAAAAAAGTCGACACACAGAAGGCATAAATAAACAGCAGGATTCGCCTTGCACTGCTGCCTTGCTGTGTTGAATTATACAAGTGGCACAGACTGCACATTGAGAATTTGAAATGCATTCATGCTTTTTTTTTTTTTTCTTCTGCTGTACACTCATGGTGTACCAAATAGGTTATGCAGTTAGCAGAGATAGATGGGTATGAATAGTCATGAGAAATACTTGTACTTACAGATATGACTACTCAAACTATAAATTGATACAGTTCCCTTACTCAAAAGAGTATTTGGAATGTTAGTAATGCCATGTATGAATAAATAATGGATTAATGAAGGTGTAGTTGCGAAATATATAGTTAGGTACATGTGAAAGGATTTGAGAATAGAGTTAATGATGATCGATAATGTGCAGGAAGTTATGATATCCTTTCATAAAAATACTGACGTGCTAAAGATGATTGATAATGGGCAGGAAGTTCTAATGTCAGGTTTCATAAAAATGCTTATGTTAAAAACTTTGTATTAGAATTACATCAGCATTTTAAATATATTGCAGTCAGTGATAAGTAATAGTGAAGCTAGAATCTGATTTGATATTGTTTGTACCATTAGGTTCACAATATTCACTTCCAATAAGGTTAAAGCTCTCAAAAATTTTTGAAAAGGGTACATCAAAACTTAAGAACATTTAATTTTGGATTCAACCTTGAAGGCTTGTTTTTGAAAAGTTAGTGTTGATCTTCTCATAGAGTGGTCTATTTTGGAGCCTTTTTGGTGTTTGTATAGGGTAACTCAAATTAGAAAATACCCTTAATGTGAAGTACTTCATGTATATTGGCCATGATGAACTGAACTGTGAGTGCTCTTATACTGTTTGTAATACCTTCATGGGACGTGACATTCTTTGCGAATGTAATTATACGTTGATTATGTATGTAATGCTCTATACATGTTTGTAATTTATTTATTTTGAATATGCTGTTTCCAGCTTTTTACCGAAGTTGAACCTAACAAGGCTGTGATAAAGGTATAGGATCCTTTTTGTTTTACCATTATAAGTTATATACCCTGATGCAGGATGGTGGTTGGGGTAATTCACTTGATTTCCTTAAAGGAATATTGGTTCAATTTGTCATGCTTTAATTGTTGAGGTTAAAACCTAGACCAATGACAAAGATGTCTGTACATAAATGTACTATTAAAGCATGAATATATATTTTGTAGCAGTCAACTAGGGTAATTGATATATATATAAAGACCAAGTTCACTTTGTTTCTTATATATTGAGGATAGGGATTTTAGTCTTTTAACTAGTTACTTTATGAAAGGCTGATGTGGCAAATAAGTCATCGGTTATAGTATGATTGTAAATGATGTACAGTATTGCAATTTTATTTCACTGGCTGTGAAGGCATATCCTGAATCAAGAATTTGACTTCTTTAGTGTTGAGTTCAGATCGGTAATAACAGCATTTGAGTACCTAAGGAGCAATCATTCATGAGAAATTTATTCATTCAAGGTGACAGGGTTCTCAGTGTTACATTTGTGTCCTTAGGTGAATTTTCATTATATTCACTAGTATGTAAGTACTCATGATGGCAGTGTGATTATTATCACATTTTAGAAGTATTGTGACTAATGTGGGGTCATATATGAGCACTGGCTTCCTTCTTGACAGTAGTTCCTTGAGGGAATAGGCATCAGGTTTAAATGTGGGAGTATTGTCTTACACCATTGCATAAATTAAAGTTTCTCAAAATAACTATGTACACTATAATTTTTTAGAGTGATATATATATATATATATATATATATATATATATATATATATACAGGTAAGTGAAGTCTTCATTAAAGAAGTTCAATGTTATGTTCAGGCTCAGCAGTATATGTATGGCTGTAAATACTGACAGTTTTAAGTATATTGAAAATCAGTAATTTACTACACTCTATGATCATTTATGTATAGAAATAATGGAAGAATGATGAAAAATATTTTGGTAACATTAAAGGCTGGTTTAAGAAAATGTGGGACCCAAGGCCAATTGGTTTTATGGAAGA
>JAUUDY010473682.1:0-10774 GCA_032361765.1 Panulirus inflatus | reverse complement strand
AATACCATCCAAACCCGCTGCCTTGCCGGCTTTCATCTTCCGCAAAGCGTTTACTACCTCTTCTCTGTTTACCAAATAATTTTCCCTACCCTCTCACTTTGCACACCACCTCGACCAAAACACCCCATATCTGCCACACCCTATATCCCAAAGATTTAATTCCCTTTTTTCATGCTATTTTATTTGAACCACATATAGTTTGTGAGATGTTGCTTGTTTTAATGTCCCCAGTGTTTATTTGGAAGGCTCAATCCCCACTCTTTGAAAGTAATTTGTAATACTAAACATAACTTTTGTCTAAATGTATGCCATCAGTTTGCTACGAAACATTGTGATATTACAGATATGACAAGAGAGCAGTTGGAACGGAAAGTGACATATTGCCGGGAACTCTTGGAGTTGGCTGATGTCATAGATCCTGGAGTGAGTTTGTTTCGGGGAACACTTCTGTTTGAGCTTCAGGCTGCCCTTGTAGCACTGGCAAAGATGCTTCTCTCGAACGAGATCATAAGCAAGGATGGAACACAGGTAAGCTCTAATATCTTACCTTTTCCGATAACATGACCAAGAATATTCTTACCACAATGTCAGGGACTGACATGAAAGGCCTTAACTCAGTTTCTGTTAAGTACATTATGAAAGGGAGTTGAACAACATCACCATGATGTGGTAGGAACATATGGAAAAATCATCCTTAACTCTTATATACCAAAAATCCTCATAAGGTGATTTGTGTAACAGGTGCTAGGAGTCATGATAGGAACATTAGCTGTCTTGGGCTTATATTGAACAACCAGCTAATATTTTTACAGTGATACAGTTCCTTTAAGTGTCTCTTGGTCAATACAGGTGCTTATTACAGTCTACCACTCTCTGGAAGTAATTCAGAAGTATAAATATTATTCCTTGGGATAGTGGAGAAAGTATACTGCCCATATATCTCCTGCATGTCATAAAAAGTGACTGTGGGGGATCCTCCCCTCCTGCACTACTTTCCAAAAGGGGAACAAAGGAAAGAGCCAAATAAGGATTTTTTCACCTCAAAGGCTCAGTCATGTTCTGGATGTTCACATGGGAAATAGCAAAACAAATATGAAGGCCAGATGTGTAAATATGTACAAATGATGACCATAAATAGTGATGCGTCATTTTATGAATGTGGGTCACGAAACTCACCCTAACACCTCCGTCAGGGGAATTATGCATTATCCGTGGGATTATCTCACAGCCTTAAAAGTTATGGCTCCTTAATTTTTTGTACACATCCTTTATGTTTATATGTATTTCTTTCATAAGTCATGAGCCAATATCATATTTGTCAAAGGCTCACCCTGAAACTCTTCCTTCACCCACTTCTCAGCCCCTGTGCCTTCTCACAAGGGGTTTTATGTGTTTACTTCAACACTATGCTGTGGCCAAATAAGTTAACTTTTGTACATATGCTTTATTTTTGCTTGAGTTTCTTTTATTTTGAAGTGGAAAAGAAAGTTTGAAGCCCTTATTTTTTGCTTCATAACATAAGAAACTAGGTATTTAGGGGATAAGGGGAGGATGAATGTGAAAACTAACATCACCCTGGAACATCATAATGAACTGAGTTATAAAGACAATGGATTATGACCTACAAATACAATGGAGCACAGCAACATCAGTTAGATGACTGTGATGCCAAAACGTAAATTAATGAAAAAGTAATGGAAAATGCCATGCAAATTACCTCCGATGAAAGCTGACAATTATAGCCACTTGCATTTAATCCGATAGTAGTTCAAGAAACATTATTATTTCATCCACAATTTCCCTTCTTCCACAAATAAGCTATTGTGCTCATACACTGATGACTCAACACTGCATTCCTCCACATCCGCTCTTTCTTCTCTCACTCGATCTGCATCATATCTTGACGCAACTTCTTCAGTAAACTGAGATGAAATCTGGTTAATGCCTTCATGACCCAGTTTCTGCCCATCTTTCTATTGAAAATTCCTCACAACTTTCCTCCCCATTCAATGTTTCTGTAATTCCAGCCCTTAACTTATCACTGTAACATCCACTCTTAGCTTGAAAACCCCACATTTTATAAGTAGCCAAGTCTTTTCTAAGAAATAGTAAGTCCTATTTATATTTTGAAATTTCTTTTCTTCTAACCAGTTGCTCCATTTATATAAAGGATTGATCCTTGTATGGAGTACTGCTCTCACAGCTCGGTTGGTACTAGCTCTGCTTCCTTACTTGATAAGAGTTGAACTGAAAGCAGTACAACTTATAAACTCTCCAAGGCTAACTTCAAAACTTGACCTGCTTGCCCTATGCCACAGTGTTAGTTCAATTTCCCTCTACAATAGGTTTTACATTGGTTTTTGCCCTTGAGAGCTGGCTGCATGTGCATACCCACCACTAGCTAAACCATGCAACATTCGGTAAGCTGCTGTGTCACATGATTACTGTGTGGCTGTTGGCAACTCGAGGATGGGTCATTTTTGATAACTGATTCTTTCCTTACTCCTCCAAGATTTGTGCTCTATCCTCTGTCTTTTCCAATAACTATGACCTGGAACATTTTAAGACAGATTTTTCCTTTCTAGAATTTGTAAATACTTTCCCTTGTCTCTTCTTCCCTTTCATTAATAAAAACTTTTAAAGAAGGGAAACCCAGATTTACAAATAAAATTATTAAAGTAATGGTGGTATGGTTCTTACATCGAGGATCATTCCAATATGCTTTTACTCAATCATAGGAGATGTCAAGACCTATGTTATTACTGCTTCACCCCATGATGTTGCTTTCATTTGTATTTTTATATGGTTCAAATGTATTTCTGTTTACAGATTCTTTTATTTTTCTCATTATATTTCTCATTTTACTTCTCTTTAGATTAGGACATCTTTTATTTTAGTATTAGTGACATAGTACTTCAGCTGGAAATCTTTAATGTCTTTCATAAACTGAGTAATCTTTACAGAAATTAATCCTTCAACAAGTAATAAAATGTTGCATGGTCAAATTGTGCATTTTCATAGAAACCAGTATTTTACAAATAAGATGTCCAAGTAGAGTATACAATCATATAGATGTGCTTTTACAAAATACATACTTGAGGCAAAGTGAAATCATTTGCTGCTTACAAGATACTGGGAGATGTTTTATTATGGGTAACATCATTCATCAGTGGTGTTAATGATTTCCTTTACTGTTTGCAAAAACTGCTAAGAATATTATGCTCCTTTTTCTTTGATTCATTAGGACTACATGACAGAAGCAGTAAAACATCTGAAAGAAGCCTCAGAAATTCTCAAGCATGAACCAGAGATGGAAAAGGGTGGTTTGGATGCTAAACTGAAGATGTTATCAGAAGAACTTGATATTTAAAATTGTAAAACATAAAAACGTTCTGAATCCTGGAGAAAAATTATCTTAAATTCCCAATTGAAGAAAAACAAAGTATCACTACAGGCAATTTCGCAGTCATTCAGGACATGAATATCACAATACTTAAGGATGTGATCAGGTCGAAGATTTGTCAGGGTAAGACTTTGTTTAAGAACACAGTCTTAGGAAATTATTTTGTTATTTTTATATAGATCATAAATAAACACAAACATTGTGTACTTAGAAATGCTAATAAAATTTTTTTAGTTGAAACTCTAGTTTTTCTCAAAACTGAAAGTAATGTGTTCTGAATAATGGTGGTTGTCAAGTTGCACTTCTTTGACGTAGGTAGCTGTCTTCTTTCTGCCTCACCCACAAGTGGACTACTGGCAATCTTTCTGCAAACTTACAATCTCTCTGCCACACAGAATACTTGAAAATATAGCTCATTCTTCATTACTTTAGATTTTCCTGCAGTGAGTACTACGCACTAGCAGTGGTTTTTGGCAAAATGGTAGGAGCAATACATAGAGGCACACCACCAATTTTCTGGCACTCTTAGTTCCAAAGCCCTGCCAGATTAACCATTTTGCCGGACCAACCGTGGTCACGTAATAATAATTCGTCAACACACCTTTAACTCACTAATTATACATCTCCCATGTGTCTAAAGTATTCATCTGAATTATACACCTGCTCAGGACTGAGGTGCTGGTCAGCTACAAGTTTCACAAATTCGTCCACATACTCGGCAGCTTCTTTATATCATAAACAGTTCATGAACCAATATTGTAGATGTCACACAGCTTACGCACCAAAACACCAGGGTCCATTTTTTTAAAGTTCTACTTTATCTTGGATCAATAAAGACTGATGTTTACGTCTGACACCACGACTGACACTCTCATATGTCTTAGAAGCCATAGCTAGAGTTAAATGTAAGTAAAATAAGCTAAGAATCTCAAAGAATTGCAGTATCACCACCAACAAATGCAGTGTAAAGAATGTAAATAAGCGCGCCCTACACACAACACCATCTGTGGCCGCCCAATAAACTAGTCTGGTGGCCGTGGTAATTTCAAGTTCCCTCACGCAGCCCTCTGCCAGTGGCCTGTTAAGAGCGAGGTACTAAAGGCTCAGCAGCAGCACTGGAGTTCACCACTGGTTATGGAGACTCTATTGCTGTGGCCACCTCTTTAAGGGAGTTTCAGGAACAGGTGTCAGACATATTTTTGCCCATGAAAAAAATGCCCAAAAAAAAGGCTGCTTTCTGTGTGATGGCTATTGTTCAACACACATTCTAATAAGAATACACATTTGCTTCACATTAACAAATGTATATTTATATCATCCCTGAAAGAGAAAATAAGACTTAGAATAGACTAGTGGGTTACAGGCAACAATAATTCATCCTTTGTTGGGTTACCATCTCTGGCAAGCCAACATAGCCTACAATACTTGGAATTCAACTTCTGGTGAGAAATTCTGTGCATAGATTGATACCAATCGCAACCTGCTAAGTAGGTGTAGATTGATACCAATAGTAACAAACGGATTATGAATGGGGCATTTGCAGGAAATGTTCAACCAAGTTACATTCGTTATTCTCATTTCTTCACAAAACATAACTTACACTGTGTACAGCTTAATAAGCAATGTAATGATGTTTCTGGACTGTCTACTGGTGGCAACACTACAAGCAAGAAGTCAACTCCAATAAGGCTGTATTATCATCAGTGGATGAAAAGGAGTAGCGAGTTATTAAGGACCTTCCCCTCCCAAAGTAACCCAACTTACCCTACCCCTGCATGCAGACAACCTCAAAGCTGCAGGTGCCCTCAAAATCTGATTTGGGGTTACACAACTAACTTTGCCCTGTACTTACTAATTTGCAAAACCATTCCCACGATGAAAATTTTTTAGATTCAGATTATGTTCAATGATTTCTTTTTACCAATCTTTTCCCACTCATGGCACAAGCATGATGGGGCTTTCAGGCTTTGATAACCATTTAAAGTTTCATGCTTCAACAATCATATAAAATTCAAACATCATGATCATCAAAATACATAAAATTGAGGACAAGTCACAAGAAATAAGCCAGGCTAACGAATCCTTCACATACATGTCTTATGGAGAAGAAGAAAAAAGACTGATAAGACAGTGTAAGTCCTAGTAATCATAGCCTCTTACCTCTAAAAAGTTTGCTTGGGACTAATGTTGTTTGGCCTTTCACTTGGAGAGGCAAGGCTGCCTGGCACTTCATGAAATATCCTATGAATATCATAGCTCATCCTGGAAGAAGGGAAAGAAAAGGGGCTTGAAAAACCAATATCCCATTTGTATATGGCCTGATAGACCATTCCATTTAGAGGCCATCTTGAAGAAAAACAGGAAAAAAAGAAACCTAAACCAAAAGAGTGCTACTCATAAAAGCAGAAAAGACATTCATGAAAAAAAAAAACTATGAAAATAAACAAAAAACAAAGAATCTAGGGACAGACTAAAGAGAATATTCAAATATTTGTAACATCTTAAAACAAGAGCACTGGTAAAAGGAACCTTAATCCCTAGAAATAATGCATATACCCACATGGTTGCTGCAACTCTCAACCTCAACCAATGCAGGCCAAGGGGATGCTGCCAGATGCTGTGCAACATGCTCAACTCTAAAGATATGAAAAAATCAAGAATCAGCCATTGAAAAGTTATTCGAGAGGAGCATGCAGTATAACTAGGTGGAAGAAGTAGTGATGGGGTGTATGAGAGATTAGGTATGGCATGGAATGCAATGGCAATGAATTGTGGAGTGGAACTGTAGGAAAATTGCAATACTTTGAGGTGGTTTGGGCATTTGGAAAGAATGCACGACAAGTAATTTAAAAGGAGAGTATATTATAAAGTGATTACAGAGGTTGGTGTGAGAGGAGGACCATCTGTAACATGGAGAGAGAGAGAGAGAGAGAGAGAGAGAGAGAGAGAGAGAGAGAGAGAGAGATATGGGAGAAGAATGCATGGAATGGTGTAAGCCTGGGAGGCATGTAAGGGCAGGTACAAGTGGAGTCTTTATCTTTGATGGGAGTTCCTGGAGGGAACTGGTGTCAGATATAAAGATTAGACACATAAATATGAAAACCACTACCTTCATTACTAATGAGGCAAGCACACAAGAGTATAAATGCAGCACTTGAGTGCTCAAACATAAGCACATGCTGTACTTCAGCAGACAAAAATGGGCAGACAGACCATTCACAATACCCACCACCACCCACACTCCACATACACACATAAATAATGGGTTTTGGTATTCAACTGAAGGTCAGTCCTGATGATAAACCTGCTACGGTAAAGAATTTCACAGTCTACTGATGGAAGGAAATAAGGAGATATCAAATCTGTCAATTCTCAATTTGTCAGTGCTAACACTCTCTAGGATGTAGTGGTAAGTTGAGTACTGTGGAAACTAGTTTACAAATGTGTCAGTCACTCATCTTACTATTACAGTCCAAGATTCTTCAGTCATCATCCCACCAGTGCTATATTACTATATCCTACCTTTTCCATCCACCAGTGCTATATTACTATATCCTACCTTTTCCAAGTTAATCTAAACTTCTTCATGGGATTTTGAAACACTGCTTATTCTTGATATTTATTCCAAAATTTTGGCTAACTATTTTTACATCAAAAACAGTCTCTTGTCATCACAGACACAACAATAAAATCTTTGCTATTCTTACAACATACCATTTATATTAACAGAATCTATCGAGTAAGAAAATACAATTACTAACCAGTATATTCAAGTAATACAGTACATTGCTTAATTTCTGTTCTTCTCAATACTTTTCAAACAAAAATTCTTTGTAACATTTTAAAGCACTAATATGATTGGTAAAGTTATGATGAGTTTACAAGGTATATGATAATATCTTAAAACCAATTTTATGTGAAGGTAATTTTCACGAAAACCCAGAACCTTTAAAATTAATGGTTATTAAAGCATAATTAACTGTCGTCAAATACCATACGTTTACCATAAAACTGGTGGATGGAAGCTGACTGTTGCTTCTCAAGTAATTTGGCTTGCCATGATGGATGGAGAGACGACTGGTGTCCACTTTGTGCTGGTGCTGGTGCTGTTTCACCTTTAAAAACATCCAAAGAAAACAGCTGTCATCCTATTTATAGTATCCAAACAGAACAAAACTCCATTAATATAAACTAAAGTACCTCTTGACTACATTGAGGTGATTCACACAAGCTCTTATGGCATATACATCTTTGCAGATATCCTAATCTGCATCTTTTATAAATTAACACTCAATCTTAAAAATAATATCGATTAAGCTATTTCTTGTTGCATGGAAAAGCAACCAAAGGAATAATCATTCAGTAACTCTAGTTCATGGAAGTCAGCATGGAGTTAAGAGTACATGGATATATTTGGTTCAAAACAAAGAATGAAAACTCATTTATGGCCAACATCTCTGTAAGTGTGTGTAAAACACAGGATAAATGGACTTTCTCACTAGAAAATAACCAAAGATGGCTGGGATGGAAATGATTCTGATCATACTAAAAGGTTATTAAATGTGTAATTCAAATAAAGTTCACTAAATTACCATGCAGGCATAGAATTAAGCTTGGGCCCTAAACATTTTGCAAAACACGAATTCATTTCAGAGTTCTTTGGGAATATAAACAATATCATGAAGACCTTCAAACTTCGAAAAACACTGGATGTTTTGTGTTTGTTAGAAATTAAGTTTTCTCACCTTTCACTGGCAGAGGAATCAGGTTAGGATTACCGCCATCACTGAAACAAAAATAATGTAAAATCAATCAGAACAGCATATACTACTACATTAGAGGCACTAAGCAGCAACATACCAACCTTTCTCAGGGAATATCTTCAATTTCTTAATCACAAAAATTGCATGTTAGATAGTTCACAAAATGGTTCCATGAAACAAAAAATTCAAGCAATCTCAAAACAGAACTCAAGTATTTTACCTCTGCCAACGTAACTTCTTGCTGAATTGACTCCTCATTCCACTTCTCGATTTGGTGCCAGATCTCTGACCTTGACAACCCCAATTAGAACCCCTGCTAAACTGCTTTCCTCTTGGATATCCTCTGCTGTCCACTCTATCCACTGGACTTCTGCCTCTTTCAGTTCCTGGTCTTTGGCTTTCACCTCTCCTACCTCCTCCTCCATATTCTATGTTGTCTTTCATATAACCCATATCTTTATTAACATTTTCACTTTTGAGGCGCTTTTCTCCATTATCTTCTCCCTCCCCTTTTCCATAATTTCTCTTACCACCTCCTCTATCTCCAAGCCCTCTGTAGCTCCTATCTCCTCTCTGTCCCCTATGCCCTCTGTCCCATTGTTGTCCTCTGTTTCTTCCCTGTCCTCTGTCACCTCGTCCCCTATTCCCAATTTGTCTCCTATTTCCACCTCGTCCCCTATTTTCACCCTGTCCCTGTCCATCAAAATTTCTGTATAAATTTCTTTTGAAGAATTTGCTAGAATCTACAGCAAGATTATCATCCGAATCCACAGCATCATTGTCGAAGCTCCTTCGGGCACTTTCTCTATTATCTGACTCATAGTCATCTGTTCCTTCATCATCTTCACTTTCTTCATCTTTACCTGATCTCAGGAAAAAACTACTTTTTCTGGTCATTTTAGTTTTTCCTGGTTCTGTTTTGCCAAAAAAGAAATCTTCTTCATCAGAATCCATGACCTTATGATCCTCATTTCCCTGAATTGATCCATTAATATTTTTAAGGTCTAACTGTTTGACTTCTGCAGTGCCTGAGGTTTTGTCAATTTTGCTAACAATATGGCACTTTGAGCTCACATTGCTTTTCCTTACTGGTATTCTTTTGCTCCCATCATCACTACTGTCTGATTGATCTTCACTGTCACTTTCATTACTATCCTCATTATCACTATCATTTTCACCATTTATGGTACTTGCTTCATTATCTCTGTGCTCACTCTCACTATCATCAGCACATATATCATTTTCTGAGTCAATATTCTCTATCTCATGACTACCATGATGACTCATGGTGCTTTCTTTAATCTCTTCTTCTGTCATTTTTTCAACTTCTTTTTCATTCCCTTTACTTTCCATGGCAACATTAACCTTGTCATTATCCTCTCCTTTTCCACTTTCTCCTACTCCTGAGTCATTCTCTTTACCCACCTGATCCAAATTTTTCTCTGCCTTCCTTCTTTTAACTACCTTCAAAGATTTAGAATTCATTTTCTTCTTCCTCTTTCCATTTATGCTACTAGTCTGTTTTTCTTTTATCTCCTTAGTGTCACTGGTAGAATCCCTAAGGATGTTTGGGTCTATGTCTATATCAGTGAACTCTTGTAGAAGGCTGAGATATTGTCGCTCTTTTTTAAGAAAACTCTCCAGTTTGCCCAACCTCTTTAATTTCTTCAGTTTCTTATCTCGATGACGAACACCAAGGCCCTGGAACACACAGAAAAACTGACCTGTAAAAAACTAACTGTCCCTTTAATAATCCCAGAAAGACTAAGTTCATCATGAAAAAGGTGCTTAGGTCATAAGATGATGATGAACATAACATTATAGGATACACGATAACAATGCAGCAGCTTTTTGGATTTGAGCTACCACATGCAGTGTCCACAACAAACCTTGTCCACTTCCCCATAAATTTTCAGAGGCAGTCAGTCTTATATTACTCTGTTATCTCTCCTGTGGCCTTGAGTACCATATACAAACATCTGGCCATGGAACTAGAAATTCTTCTTTTTATATTCTACTTCCATGTTTTGGGTCCATAGGGTCTTGATCTAAATGAGGCAAGGCACTGACGAGGTACTGCAGGAAGCAACTGCCTGATTGTGCATTCTGAGCATCCAGTATGCCTAAAAATCTCCACATAACCCGCATTTTCTTGCTTCCAGGAAAGAATTTGGGCTTTCTCTTCCTTAGAAAGATAAGAGACAACCATCTTAAAGCTCATATGGAAGAAATACAGCACCTAAAAGCAAAATTTCCAAAGTGAAGTGGCAGCCTGGAAGACTAAAGAAAGAACAACATTTCCTCAAGGTAGCTTGATGTACAATGAGGTGGGTTGCTGGTGTTCCTACAGTTAAAAATACTAGTCTGTGCGACCAAATGTATGATGATTTCACCCAGAGAGCAACATATGATTGTATCCACAATAAATCTTAGCTATCTATAGCCTTAGAAAATATATGGGGGCTGACATGGCCTTCTGCAGACCGTATGATAGAAAAAAAAATCAACATATGACTTCTTATGATTATTTCTTTTTATTTATTTTGCTTTGTCGCTGTCTCCCGCGTTAGTGAGGTAGCGCAAGGAAACAGACGAAAGAATGGCCCAA
>JAUUDY010473571.1:0-10774 GCA_032361765.1 Panulirus inflatus | reverse complement strand
TTGGGCCATTCTTTCGTCAGTTTCCTTGCGCTACCTCACTCGCGGGAGACAGCGACTAAGTAAAAAAAATATGAAATGTTTAAGGACAATATGTGATGTGAGGTGGTTTGATTGAATAAATAATGAAAGGATAAGATAGATGTGTGGTAGTAAAAAGAGTGTGGTTGAGAGAACAGAAGAGGATGCATTGAATTAGTTTGGACATATGGAGAGAATGAGTGAGGAAAAGTTGACAAAGAGGATATACATCTCAGAGATGGAGGGGACAAGGAGAAGCGAGAGACCAAATTGGAGTTGGAAGATGGAGTGAAAAGATTATGAGTGATTGAGGCCTCAGTGAACATACAGGAGGGTGAAAGGAATGTATGGAATAGAGTGAATTGGAATGATGTCATGTACTGGGTCGATGTGCTGTCAGTAGCCTGAACCAGGACATGTGAAACGTTTGGAGTAAACCATGGAAAGGTCTGTGGGGTCTGGATATGGATAGGGATCTATGGTTTCAGTTCATTACATATGACAGTTAGGGAATGAGTGTGAGCGGATGGAGCCTTTGTGAGTGGATGTAGCCTTTTTTCGTCTGCTTCCTGGCACTACCTCCCTGATGCAAGGGGTGGCAATTCTGTTCCCTGTGTTGAGGGGTGGCACCGGAATGGATGAAGGTGAGCAGATATGAATATGCATGATTATGTATGTATATGTACATATGTACATAAATGTACTTGTATGTGGTCTTGGATGGGTCTTTCTTCGTCGTTTCTTGGTGTTACCTTTCCAAGAAGGGAGACTGCAATCAAGTATAATAAATATATGTATATTGTTGCCTGTTTCCTACATAGTAAAGCAGAGATATATATATACAAATTTTGTTTGATATTTATTTTAGCACATTCTAATAGATATTCATTTAATTACAGAGATGCATTGATATCCTGATAGAGAAAGAATACCTGGAGAGAATAGATGGTCAAAAAGACACCTACAGTTACCTTGCATAAGACTTATATACATAAATAGGTAGACATCAGGAAACAATGTAATTATGTGAATATAAAAATGTGATTCGCCACTTCAGGCCTTACATAATCATCCGAGGTGAGTTTCTTTGAAGAAAATTGAGCCTCACTAGATACTTGTGCTATGGTTTGTATATGTTGACCCAGTCACAAGTAATACCTGTCATCACAGGTATATTACTGCTCACATTAAACATGATTGGCTCATTCATCATGTAAGGTCAGATTTATTTATTCATGCTTTAGATTTTTTATATTTTTCTCAAGCATTATGATTTTCTAAATAAAAGTGTATGAAGATGTTATAAAATTTATTTTCAATACAGCTTATACTCAAGTTCATCTTATCATGACATATACTTGTTAAGATTCATTTGTGTTCCAGCAAATGTAAACTAAATAATACTTAATGTAGCTTTTCTTTTCTGTATTATAAACAGGAAAGAGAGCCTACAGAAAAGTGAGTCTCATTTCAGAATATTCTATGAATCAGATTTTTATTATTATCATGTGATCCTCTTCTTACTTCGTATTGCATCAGGTGATTCCCTGTTGCTTTCTCTAAAATGTTCCAATGTCTATCTGCAATTGTAAAAAGACTCTATCTTTGTTCCTGAACATCAAAACATTTTATAAGAATCAAGTCTTTCATTCCCATTATGGGAAGTACCCACAGTCCACTCATTAGGCATTTTAGGGCATTGGACTGCCAATAGTCCATTGTGTCAGTTGTAGTGGAATATGAATATTCCTCATTCTTTATGAAAGTTATCTTTAAATTTTCTGCATTCCTTTTCCATGTGATTATAGGGGAAGGTTCAAAATCATTGAAAATATCAGCTTTATTGCAATATTTTTATGACATACTGTAATGGTAATCTAGAGGTTTTGCATAGTCAGCAATCCCATACTTACACATGCCACATACATTATTGTAATGTATAAGATGCTCTTTCTGTGATCTGTTTGTTAAGGAGATGGTCCATGGTCTCATATTAATGACCTATCTCATCCAGGGCTCAGTAGTTAAAAACGAATCCATTACATAAAAACTGCCTCTATTTGCATAAAGATATTAGGTAATTTGAATTTCATTTGCACTGTCACTTCTTTGAGATTGGGCTTGAAAGCATGACAAAAATTTCACATCATTTTTTATTGAAGCATGTCAAAAAAATTGTCTTAATCAAAATGGTTTGTAGCACTGTAGATTCCATAAATTCAGTTTAGAATCTTCTGTTTCTGCTTGTTTCTGAGCCTTCTCAAAAATGTTGCATAGACAGTACATTGTCCACTGTTTCAGGGAAACGTGTTCAAAATGCAAAAATTTCTATGACCATAGGGATTTTCTTATGATACATTTCTTGACTCTAAGTAAGGTCAGATAATTACATCAGTACATCAGAAATTGATTTTAAAAAATGTATTAATCTGATTTAACCCATTTTGTCTTTCACATACCCAGAAAATCTTCAGTAGGTAATAATGTCCAATGTCCAATTTCAATTAATTTTTAATGAGCTAATGAATGAATTACTGTATTGTTTCCATACCTTGGTTTTTGTATTAAAAAAGGATTGTGCTAGTGGCAGTCTATATTTTTTCTTCAAAAGCAATCAAGTAATTTTTTTTTATTGAGGAATTATGTACTGTTTAACAGGGCTGTGGCAAGTAAATACTTCATTGTAATATATTTTAATGCTTGCATTATATGTATCTCATGTAATGCTGTTACCAGCTGTCCAATATGTCGTATCAGTACGTGGAGAAAAGTAGCGTACAGCAACTTTTACGTGGAAGATGGCATAACAGTATTGTAACCAACACATTTTACAAGTCAGCTTATGAATTGAGTTGAGGAAAAGCTATTCCACATCTTTTGTGGTGCCACTTTATTACATTTTGCCTCCTTCATAGAGGGTAGTGCCACAGGACTGTTTGTTTTCATGCTCATCACCTTCATTTACCCACCACTGTTGTCACCCAGTGGGAGCAGCAGTATATTCATGTTAGGTTTCTGACATCCGTAGCCACTCATTTCCATAGGTTTTTTTACCTCAGTGAGGACATTCTGTTTGTGGAGGCAAATAATGAGCTTTATTGATGTAATACCCCAAGGTATATTATTGCAGAAGTCATATGACTGTCCCTCAGCTCACTGTATAATGGCATTTTAAGTCTAGAAAGCTTAACGTGCCCGTGGTAAACCACAGAGTGAGATCATGTTTTGGAGCAGTTGTAAATATTTAAGTATTAGCTGACCATGTCAGTAGCTAATGTTATTACATGTATTATTTGTTAATGCTGCTTAGGTACGAAGAATTATAAAGGCATGGCTTGGCATGCATTGCAGAATTACAAGGTCTTAACATAAGACTGCTACGACAGGTAAAGGATATCTGTCATTAAGCGGCATCTTTTGAATAGTACCCCATGCAGGTGGCTCCTCTGCTTTGGGTAAGACTTTGTAATGCAGGTAGTGAGGGACAGGAAGCATCACTGTAAATATTGTAGAGTTTTTATGTAAAACCTTAAAGTTATAGTATCAACTGTTCTAGAATATCATTTTCTGTTGGCTTACGGGATAGAATAAATTATTTGATGTTAATATTATTTCAGTATCCTAGGTTATCAGGTTAATTTATACATGAAAAAATCTTTAAAAGTTTACTAATATCAACTGGGAGAGAATTTGGGTACGACAGCATTATGGAACATGAAATAATTTTAAAGAAAAAACATTTACACAGTGAAATGACTTTAAATGAATAAATCTTATTTCATAGGTTTAATTATAACAGTAAAAGTGACAAACTGTATAATTCTAACCAATTTTGGGGGGGAAATGAATTTATGCTCATAATCATACAGAAAAGATGGTTTTAAACAATTACAAGAAAAAAGGACTAAATCATTCAAAATTTGTTTCCAAAGTCACTGAACAAAGATTTTCTCCCTCTTGAGATCCATTGTTATGAAAGCATAGCTTCCAAGCAGGAAAAATATATGTAACTTCAACTGAACATGTCTATGTCAGTAAGCAGCAAGTGAAAATGCACTTCAGTGTGTGACAAAGGCTAATTCCACACAAATATCCTTATACTGCTTATTAGTACACAATGTGTAAAAAAAGAAAAATAAGCCTAATAAAATATTGCATTCTTAACAAATGACATACAGTAGATCCATGGTTGAGTCATTATCACATCATTCCTTCCTCAGCTGCCTTTGTTGCAGCCTTTGTTGCTGCTGCTTCTGCTTGCTGCTGCTGTATGACTGCTAACTGCTGGTCAAGTTTCACCTCCATCATATCCATTACAACTAGAAGAGGATAATGCACATACAAGCTATTAACCATCACTGAGATACAACTTACAACAATCTCATAAGAAATTTTATACAAGCAAGGGTTTCCACAAGTAAAATTTCCAAAACTCGAAATTATGCCCAGAGTAGTCTAACAATGACTGTGCGCCAAAATTCCATTTGAAGGTCATTCAAAATCTGTCATATTAAGAGCTTTGAGTGTGAGACTTTCTTGTACCTGGGTACAGGGAGCTATGGACAATCTTGCCAATGACTTGCCTTATGGTCTGGAAGTTAGAGTACCAAAATAAAAGACACATTTTTGAAAAAGAGTAGTTTTTACTTCTCCCACAGACATATACACTAATGTCCAGACGAAAAAAAACATGCATGAGACTACAAAACATAGCATGCATGGACACAGTTCAACCACAGTTACTAAATGTAAAGAAATACGGATGGAACACAGTGAAAGAAAGCATCAACATGAACATTATCTAGTGGGAAATAAACAACAGAGACCTGTAGAAAAAAGGGATTTAAAAGCTGACATTTTCACTAAACTGACACCAAAGTCCCACTAAGAGAATTATTTACGAGACCAACTGTCCGCCAGCAAACGTGAATAACATTTAAGTTCATGGATAAGGAATTATTCAGGAAGCTGTTCACATCATACAAAAAGCCAAAAATAGAATGTGCCTCTCAAGTTTGATCACTGCACTTAACAAAGCACAAAGAGCTTATACTAATCATACAGAGGAAAGCAACAAATATGGTACCAGAATTAAGAAAGCTAAGTTATAGGAAAAGCTAGAAGCTTTATATTTGCCGAACATGGGAGAGAGAAGAGTAATGGGTGACCTGATCACAACCTTTAAGCTTGTAATATTGATCAATGGCACATACTTAAAGTTTCCTCTAAAATCTATCTATCTATCTATCTGTATCTCTGATGCCTGTTCCCTCTGACAACTCCCATCAAGGTGTGGCCACAGAAAAAGTCTCCACTTATCCCTGTTCTTGCACGCCTACCTCGCATTAATCATTCCATGCACTCTCCCTCTGTTTCTCTCTCTTCTGTATTCCTCCACCCTATTTGCTCACGTCACAGGTGGTCTTCCACTCACACCAACCCCTTTAATTGTACTATCATACACTCTCCTTGTAAACTCCCAGTCTTGTATTCTTTCCGCGTGTCCAAACCACCTCCATGTATTATGTTTTACCCATTCTACCAACCCATAAACCTTCCCTTTGCATTCCCTGCCATACCGTATCTCTCATGCACCCCTTCTTTTCTTTCTTCATTCCATCTAGTCACATCACATGAACTTCTCAAAAGCTCATTTCCATGTTCTGGCTGCTTAGGCCAGGGTTGGGAGGACTATGCTGTCCCTTAATCCTCTCTTCACTTCCATGCTTGCACCTCTGCCCTTCATAATTCTATTAAGGGATCCAATGACTCCTCTACCCTGTACTGCTTTCACCTTGTCTCCTTCCATATCATCACTTACCCAAGACAGCTCCTAGGTACTTAAATTCTCTCACTTCTTCCAGTCTTTTTCCCTCCATATCCAAAGCACAATTTAGTACACACTTCTCTGACTCTATGTAGTTTTACAAAATCTATACTTTCACTCTGTTTCTTTTCAAGCACCATGACTTTACTTTTACTTGCATTTACCTTCAGTCGCCTATGCTTACATACTTCATAAAACACACAGCCTATTGCAAACAGGCTTTCCACGAGCCACCATATCTCTGCCACACTCCATCTCTACATCTCTTTTCCTTAGTTTTGCTTTCGTCTCTCTTATCATCCCATCCATATATATATTGAAAAGCCATGATGACATCACATCACTGCCTCATACCTACATGTATCCCAAAACTTTGCTCATCCATTCACTCTTTCACATTCATTTGCACCTTTATTGAATGCTTTCACACCATCTAGCAGTTGTTCCCATAAAGCATTCCACTAGACTCTGTCATATGCTTTCTCCAGATCCATAAAAGCTGCATACTACTTCTTATCTTCTGCTAAATACTTTTCTACAGTCATCTTTACCACAAATATCTGATCCACACATCCCTTACTTTTTCTAAAACCCCCTTGCTCTTCACTTATTCTTCATTCAGTCACTTCCATCACTCTATCAATTGACAGTTTTGCATGCACTCTTCCTGGGATACTTAACAGATTCATTGCCCTATAACTGCTAAGTTTATCCTTAGCACCTTTTCCTCTGAATAAAGGAACAATAATAGCTTTCGTCAAATCTTCAGACACATCCTTCTGTTTCCATGCTAAATCACATAACATGCATCAACTCTATCACACATTCACCCCCATACTTCAGCATTTTAGTTGTAATCCCATCCACTCCAAGTGCATTTTCTACCTTTAGCCTCATTATTTCCCTTGCCATAGACCCTTGTACTTGTATTCTCTTCCTTCCATTCTCCATACCTACACTTGTTATAACTACTTCCTCCCCTTCTCCCACATTCATCAGTTTTCAAAAATTCTTTCATCTTCCTTTCATTTCCTCCTTTTGATTCAGCAAATCCCCTAACTCACTTCTAACAATAACATTTCCACTCTTACACCCATCTCTTTCCTTGTTCACCTCATTCCAGTATAGTTTCTTATTATCCCAAAACTTTTCACTTAACTTTCTTCCAAAATCTTCATCTACTGTTTCTTTGCTTTCCTCTATTAGCTTCTTAATATTCCACTTACATATTTCATATTCTTCCCTCCTCCTTTGATAAATTTCCACAGGTATATTCCTATCAAGCAATCTAACATATGCCTTTTTCTTCTCTTCACAGCATTTCTATTCTCTTCTCTTCACCATGGATTGCCCTTCTTATTCCTATATCTCACAATCTTGTATCCAACTACTAATTTTACAACCTTTAATTGTATTTCTCTAAGTTCTTTTCTGAGGAGAGAAAGGTTATAAAGTCAAAGGCTTTAAAATATGTAACACTAAAGCTTCATCAAATATCTACTCACCTTTTATCTTTCATACTTTTAAGTTTTACTCTTAGAGATCGAAAAGTAGGTCTGTCTGAAGGATTTTCTTCCCATGCAGCTTGCATAGCACACCGTACAGATGCATCAGAACCAAAGGGCATGTCAATTATCTTATTGAGATCAGGTCGATATGGAGGTCCTGTTACTGTTGACCCAGACTTCAATTTCTTAATAATAACTATAAAGAAGAAAATACTCAAAACAATGATAAAAAATCATTCATAAGTTAAAAATTTTGAAATCTCTAAGCTAGATAAGTTTAATAACCAAAATCTGTTCTATATTTATATCATTTTCATCCCTACCTGATGTCATAGCATGATAATACCTGCAGCTTCTCCAAAAATTTTTTAACCCTACATGTATTAGTCTCAAGATCAATGCTTAAAATAACTGTCTAAGTATTCCAAAAGCTGTTTTGGCCATCACATTAGCACGGCAGCTGCTATTTGTTTGCTTTAAGAAATAAGATTGTGTGAGAATAGGATTGCTTCACTGAGTATGCACAATGGTAAAAATAAAATTATGGTTCTGTAATAAGAATAAAAACAGTTTAAAGAATGAATAAAAAAGAAATGGAAAAAGACAACTCATCTGAAGAAGAGTAAAACTTTAGTACTTCCCTCCTCTGCAATCTGTCTATAAGCAAAATGAGACACTATATCAGTGCAGCATCGGGGTCAGGTCATTACATTCCCTAGTAAATGATGTGAAACAAGGTTTCAACATGCCTCATGGACCAAACTATAATATGATCCTTGCTATTTGCTTGGTTTGGGCTGTCTCAGCCAATGAATACTTGCCACAGGCTTGTGCTGTCAACTGATCTCTCAGCCAGACAAACTTCACTGCCATCCTTCCTCTCACCATGTACACAGAAGTCATACAAGCAAAACTACCAGCCCTTTCAAGAGCAGTATTTCCCTTTTCTTTCTTATAAATGTTCTACTTTTATACGTCGCTTGGTTTTAGTAAAATGTCTTTGGACAGTAAACACATTCAGTAATTGTGAAAGAAAGTTAATGTTAGCCTGTTTGCTTGGGTGATTAACTGACTTAGAGGCTACACCTGTCCCTCCACCCTGTCTTACCCTTCCAGACAACAACCTTCCTTACCACACATTCCTCATTGCTCCCAAAACCTATAACCCCCCTCACCCACCATATGACTTACAGATTGTACCTCTCTAATCCAGCGCTATGTGGTCTGGTAACTCCCACAGTCAGGCACTTTTTTAATCTGCCATTAGTTATCATTCTGTGATCTGCCACCAATGCAGCACTGTTAGCAGTGCTACGGTGCCAAAATCTATTTACACTGCAGCCAAGCTAATCAACAGTTCTGTTAATTTCTTATATTCAGCTGTATTTCAGCCCTTCAAGATGTCAATGAAGAGACCAAGAGGTGCAGAAGATGGTGCTAGTGCTAATAAGCGTAAGCATAAATCACTATATATGCTTGAAAATGCGGAGTCACTTAAAAAATCAGATAAAGGAACTTCTGTGAAGACTCTGAGTGAGTACTATGAGATCATATCATCAACTGTTTATGACTTATGAATAAATCTCTATTTTCCAGCATTTTCTGAGGTCCAGCAATGGCCACGTCCCAAGGTTCCTGGATTAAAGAGGTACAATCTGTACTTCTGCTTCTATGGTTCCAATCACTGCCATGTCTATTCCCAGGCATCTAAAACATTTCCATTCTTTCAAATTTTCCCCTTTCAAATTCACACCTCAACTAACCTTAACCTGTCTGTCTGCCTTGCTTACTTTTTAACCTTGCTTTTATTTACATTTACCCTCAACTTCCTCCTTTCATACACTTTCTCAAACTCAAACACCCACTTTTAAAGATTCTCTCTTGAATCTGCCACCAGTGCTGTGTCATCAGCAAACAATATCTACTTCACTTCCCAGGCCCCCTTACCCCTTATGAAGTGCATAATGCCCCTCTCTGTAAGACCCTTTCAATTACTTCCCTCACCATCATATACATAAACAAATCAAACAGTTATCGTAATATCACACGAATCGCCCCTCTCTCTAAGACCCTTTTATTTACTACCCTCATCATGCAATACATAAACAAATCAGTCACCTATCATAATATTACACACCCCAGGTGAAAACCAACTTTCACCTGGAACCACTCATTTTCTTCTCTTCCCACTTGAACATGTTCTACATTCTTTATAGAAACTTCTTTCTGCTTCTAGTATCTTTCCTTTCACACCATATATTTGTAAGACCTTCCTTAAGGCATCTCTATTTACCCTGTCATATGTTTTCTCCAGATCCATTTATGTTACATACTAAGCCTTCTGTTTCTCTAAGCATTTCTCACACACATTCTCTAAAGCCAACAACTGATCCACACATCCTTACCACTCCTAAAACCACAATGTCCCTCCCTAGTCTGATGGTCTGTACATGCCTTCACTCTCTCAATCAGACATACAACTTACCAGGTACACTCAACAAAGTTTCTGCCTTTGAAGTTTGAACACTCTACTTCGTCCCCCATGCCTTTATACAATTGCATTATATATGCATTCTATCAATCCTCAGGCATCTCACCATGATCAACAGCATAGTCACCCACTTAAGATATTTAACTTGCCACATTTCATCTCATGCAAAGCTTTCACCATCTCTTCTTTCTTCACCAAACCACTTTCCATGACTCTTACTCTGCCTACCTCTCCCTCCTAAGCACCTACATGTGCCACCCCATCATCAATCATTCAACAATCCTTCAAAATACTCAATCCATCTCCTCACCTCATCATTGCCTGTTACCACTTTCCCATTTGCCTTTATCAGTGACAATCCCATTTGTTCTCTTGTTTTTCTCACACTATTAACTTCCTTCCAAAACATCTTATTCTCCTTGAAGTTTATTGATAATTGCTCATTCCAACTTTCATTTGCCCTATCTTTCAACCCCTGCACCTTCCTCTTGCCCTCATGCCACTTTCTTTCATATATCTTCCAGTTATTTGCACTCCTCCTCAAGTACTGCCCATACAACTCTCTTCTTTTCTCTTTTAATGGCAACTTTACTTCATCATCCCACCACTCAATACCCTTTCTTACCTGCCTACCTCCTACCTTTGCATGCCACCCACTCCTCTTATACATGCCAGCATTGCTTCCCTAAATATCTCTCATTCCTCACCAAGTCCCCTTGCTTCATTGTCTCACCTTTTGCCATTCTGCACCCGATTTCTTCTGGTATTTCTTCACATATATCCACTGTACAAAGGCAAAGGGGATAAAAGTGAGTGCTCAAATTACAGAGGTATAAGTTTGTTGAGTATTCCAGGGAAATTATATGGGAGGGTATTGATTGAGAGGGTGAAGGCATGTACAGAGCATCAGATTGGGGAAGAGCAGTGTGG
>JAUUDY010473127.1:326-10778 GCA_032361765.1 Panulirus inflatus | reverse complement strand
CTGCGTAAGGCTACACCACGAGTGAAAAGTCACTGGCGAAGCGAAGCTCATTGATAATACTTTCTCATCAGAGAACTCTCCCCGCAGGAGTCCACATAGTCCTTCAAATTGGAAATAGCGCAGCCTTAGGCTGTAGAAACCTTTGGAAAGAACACTCCTCAGAAAGAGATCGATGGGTGATTTAACGATATAAATAGAGAATTAAACAAACGACCAACGAATTTTTAGCAATGTTTCGGTTGTCCGTTACCTGAATGTTATCGGTAACCGATTTCTTTTTTTAACGTAATTGTCTCGCTAGCACGTCTTAACTGGCAGAGTGACATATTCCACTTATCGATATGTTTTACCTGAGTTTGCATTTAACTGTTTTATATATCAAGCAAAAAATTGGCGATGAAAAGCTAGACGATAGCTAGCGGACCCAGTTAGATTAAGAATTTACGCGAAGTCTTTGAATGGGGAATTGTGGCAAGTGCAAGTGAAACAACTTGAATTGTTTTTTCTATTTTTGTTAATAGCTTAACTTCAGAATGTCAATATTAGAGAAGGAAAAATTTACGTATGTCTTCATTGACCTCTTCAGCACGATGTACGACCCTTGAGTAAGGCGTTGTACCGTCGCGTTGAAGGATCGTACAGTCGTGTTCAAGGATCATTCTGTTGTGTTCAAGGGTCGTGCTAAAGCATCGTACTGTCATGCTTAAGGTTGGAATGATCGTGATAAAGGATCATACCATGGTGCTCTAGGGTGAAATTGTCGTATCAAAAGTTTATAAAAGGTTCAGTTGCTTTCTGTAAGCGGGGAAAGATACGCAGTAAATATTAGTATTTTGATATGGAAATATTTATGAAGCGAATTGTCAGCTGATGAAGAATTGGGAATTAAAAGCTAACACTACTATAGCTATCCTTCCTTAACCTCTTTAAATACATTCCTGTAGCTTCAGCTATACCATAGAGGCTTTATTGACTCTTCTCCCCTTCATTTTATATCCTTTCACTTTTTTTTTTTTTTCGTACCTTCAGTTTTCCTTGCTCTCCGCTAATACCTTTGTCTTATTAGCCATCCTGACTCATTTCCTCTGTCTCCCTTCCCCGTGTGACTCACAGCCGTGACCTTTATTCCCTGTTCGTCTTCCTGATCTTTACCGCCTTTCTCTCTCGTCCATCCGTTTTCTCCCCCCCTCCTTCTCTCACCTTTCTCTCCCGTCCTTCCCTTTAACCTTTCTCTCTCGTTCTTCCTTTCTCTATCCTTTATCCGTCAGTTTCCTGGCTGTTTATTATATTATGACATTCTCTTCCATCTCATCCTTCTCATTCCAAATCTTATCCCAACCTCTCATTTATTTTTATTATAAGAAAAGTAGAATCAGAATATTAGTTAATTGTTTGACGCGACAAAAACTTTTGTTTAGATCACTCGAGAAAAAGATAGCTGCGTTTCTTTCGGAAAGTTTATGTATTGTGGATAGGCTGCCACAGCAACTAGAGGTTAGCTTTTACCCCACCGGCCCCCGGCTAGAGAGGAGCCGATATATGAACCCAGAATAATCGTTGAACAAAGGAGTCACTTGGAAACCACATAGTTCATTGTGTTAAGCGTTTTCGACCCCCTTACATATAAAATTCCAGACTGTCATAATGGGCCAAGTCATTTTCTTAACGGACACACACCCACACTCGCTCAAAATGATCCAACTTTTTCTCAAGATCGCACAACTGTAATTTCATCACTAATACCTCATATAGACGATAGAAAATAGCAGATCATGTATAACAATGTCTCACTAAAGACATTACAATGAGGTAAGGACTGTGTGCAAAGGTATATAAAACTGCGATAAAAAAGAATTTAAATTTACATGAGAATCGTGATGTGTTTTAACGTATTTCACCATATTATATAATTACTTGATAAAATGCTAACCCTGAAAAGAAAATTATTTTTAACCTTGACAAAATGTAAAAGATAAAGGAATTCATTAGATTACTTATAACACTGTTCAAGCTGCAAGCACTCACTTCAGCATTCGTTTAAAAATGTTGGTGTTCTTCATTGTTCTTTAGTTTCGGTAGATGTATTTAGGTCAGTTGCATCAATTTCGTTGATGGTTTCATTGGTTTCGCAAGGCCACTTGCATAGTCCTCGTTGATTGTTCTTTATTTTCGCTCGGCCAGTCGCATCATCTTCGTTTCCACCATACCATACCATTTCATATCATCTTAGTTGTAGCCTAGCTGTTTTTTGGGTGTAGCCTAGCTGGTTACACCTTATAAATCCAAATAATTTTGGTTTCGCATAGAAAAAAAGGTATAGTACAGGTTGGTAAGATCACGCTACGGTTTTGCTGCATTTTCATTGATCGCACCCTCTTTTCCTCGCCAGTTGCATTCGTTGGTTGTTTCATAGAACCTGACAGAGATTGTCTGCAGTATGTATGATCCTTACCTGACGCTTTGCACGAACCACACTTTTTGTGTATATATTCAACATGAGCTGGATGAGGTCATAGGGGATGCCCAAGGGACAAGTATTTCAGCTTTGAGTGATATTGAAACGTTGCCAAATGAAGATTGTACATCCGAAGGAAATTTTGCATTGGCATCAGTAGGACAGTAGAACTGTGTGTTGGTAGTGTTGGAATCTGTCGTTAAGACTAAGAGTTCCTTGGGGGTTCAGAACTTCTGCGACTGTGAAACATTTTACGGCTTGTAGAAAGTACTAAAATTCACGGATATGGTGTGGATGATACAAAGAGTACTTTAGAAAAAACAGAATTTCAGTTGCATTTTCCCTTTTTAAGTTCCGCAACTTTTGGTTGGCCATTAGTAGCTGATTGCGACCATATTTCACTTGGAACCATTTGCTTTTATCAGTTAATTATTTTCATGCAGGCGATAAATGAAATATTTAATTAGTTTATGCACAGTGTGGAGCCAGTTATTATTTAGGTCAGTGTGCTATCACCACGCCATCTGGTCACTAAGACTGGGGCGACGCAGTAATTTATTCTCTCTGTCTTGTCTTCTGCGGGCCTTATTGTCGGCACTTCGTACATCGCTGGATATGTTGTTATACTCAGCTCTCGTAATGTCATGCTTTTCTTGGATATGTATTTTGGACCAGAAATAAACTCAATAATTTATTGCAGTGACGCAGCGTTCACGGAGGAATGTTTTCATTATAAATACGTGATTGCATATTTCGGTAAATTAGCTATGGACCACAAACTCCATTAGACTGAATACAGTTTGCGCTGTGACAGTAGGTAAATCTGAGCGGACGAAGAGAAGGAGAGTAAAATGCCGGAGTGTAGCATAAGGGCATCATACCCTTGATTTGTTGGTAGAAGCACGCGTGCTATAATCAAGTGTCAGGGTCACACTGGACAGCGGGAGCTGGACATCTCACGTGTCGCCATGCTGCATTCCAGTCGGGAGAAAAAAAAAAAAAAACTAATTCTAACATATAAAACTACATTTGTCATTTTTAGTGGGCGTGATCTTCATTTGTAGCATCACTGTTGTCGCTGGTAGAGGCATTATTGTATTTCTTGTACCCTACAAAACATTTTCAACCTCGATGATTTTCGTAGTTGTTGGGCTCTCGCCGTTTTCCTTTTAGAACTAAATAATGTCGCTGTTTATTATTCTAAAAGTTGAACAGGTATACGTATCCGTAGGTACCCAGTCTAGGCCTGTGCTCGGATATTAACGGACATTTAAGATTCCTCGGTCAATATTATCCGTGTGATTGACCTCAAGCGCAGGTTGTGGATGCATAAGAACCATTGCTTATTCATGAGCTAGTGGCCGGTTGCGTGATGTCGAGACGTTTGGTGGAGAGTCGGCAGAGGATGATTTTGATTGACCTGTGGCCGGAGGGTTGTGTTGAGGGGCCGTTGTTTTCTGAAGCGAAGTGGAGGAGTTTGAGGAGGTTCAGGAAGATTAAGCGATGGTAACCATTGCACCGAGGAAGCTCATGAACACAGTCCAGATAGTACGCTTTTTGAATATATTTTGCTGAATGTTAAAAGCAACTCAATGTTGTATTAGATATTCGCTCATCACAGGGTTGGGGAAACTGTGATTTATTCAGCTTGCTGGTAATGTCATCATTTAGAGGATAAGTTTTTTCATCTCAGATTTAAAAAACGCATTCTATCAGATGTGAACTTTGCTTTGTTAAAGGTACTGGTTTAAAGACTTTAGTTTGGATTACCTGCAACAGATACAAATGATGCAAACATTCTGCCTTATGCAGTCACGCAAGTTTCGTCTTTCATTGTCTGCCACGCACCCGTGTTGGCAAGTAGTAACCATGCCCTAGATACTCGGGTAGTCGCTGTGACCTTGAGATTGACCGTCTTTGGCAGTGACACCAATACCCAACGTCGATAGAAATAGTTGTCATTGATTAGGGTAGGTTAGGTTAGGCCCGGGAGACTAGGCTAAAATGCTGTCTCTTTCTTCTGTGAGCTTGCCGTACATATATCCCTTGTTGGGTCTAGATAGGAAACGAATGCAGGATTTTCGTCAGAGAATGATTTAAAACCTCCTTGCTTTGATTAAACACTTTATAAGTAATGCAAGCACTGGTATTTCTAGGTCACTCCATCAGTTTAAGCGATATGATATAAATGATTAACCTCTAAATCATTCAACCATTAACAGAATGGTACCACCATCATTGTGTATGACATTGAGGATTAAGTCAGAGTCCAGGCTTCTTCGTTTTCGTAGGAAATAGTTAAATACGTGTAGGGTTAGATCATCGTCTTTAGTAGGTTAAGTTACATCATCGTATCGCATTCCTGGCGCGTGAGACAGTGTAGAGTGACATATGTTGTAATACTGTCTTAGGTTACAACACAGTAGTGGTGTGTGTGTGTGCCCACGAAAGGCCTCCTCTTCTCATAGCTCCTATGCAGCAATCCCAACGCTCCCCTCCTTTCCTTGGGTCGAGTACGACCATCCTAAATCCTCTCTCCACACTCTAGGTCGAGTACGACCATCCCAAAGCTTCTCTCCACACTCTGGGTCGAGTATGACCTTCCCGCTCACCCTCCTCCTTCCTATTTCACTGACCTGCGTCGCGACGCCGCTGGCCGCCTTTTCCTCTCACACCTTAGAACAATTATCCCTCGCTGAATGTCGTCAATTCACGTGGGTTGGGGTGTTTCCCTTTGACATTCGGGAACTTCGCCTCGTGGTGGGGGTGTGGGAAGTGGCTAAGCACTGGGTTCTCTAACGCCTTGCTAGTCATGGTGTAATATTATCACAAGAAACCGTGGCAGTCACGGCTGAGCTGGCAGGTATCAGATATCATGAGGCATTACGGAGGACGTAATAGTTTTCTTAGGTAACTTTGAGTGAGGAACAGCTGTCTAGTTAAAAAAAAAAAAAAATAAGAATTGGAATGCTCACCTCTTGACAGCTGAAGTATTGGTACAGAGGGAACACAGTTCTTAGAGCAAATCATGCTGTGTGTACAGTGAGTGTGCACGTAACACGGAACACGCACCCGCCTTCCTCCTACCCACTCGGCGTGGTGATGGTTGCCGCACGAGGCTGTTTGAGGCACCAAAAGGCCAGGCCGAAAGGGAGTCCGGATGTGTACAAAGTGTGTGTTGAAGGGAGAGGGGATGTTGATAGTACGAGCTGTCACCTCCCATTTTTGGCCAGTGTTTGTCATTGAGCGCTCGATGCTTCACGCTAAGAAATGGTTAGTGCCTCTTGAACACGATGGTACGTACGGCCTTAATGTCACGCCAATATACCCAAGAGTCATAATGTAGCGTCGCCCTCAAGGGTGTTATCATCGTGCTCAAGAGTTGAATATCTTCATATCTTAACATGTCTAAAATTACACCTAGAAAAATATATAGACTTACCATCAAAGCTAATCTTGTCTTAAAGCACTAATACTCTGATGACGTGAAGACTAGGCTGCGTTGACCCATTTGCTGTCACCGGTATCCCTCTGGTGTTAGGACTCGTTCCACCTCCCTCCCTGCCCTCCTTCAGTTTCACCAGGTCATTACCACTCAGTAGTGAGTCACGACTATGGCCGCCAGGTCAGAGGTCAAAGCCTCCAGTGAGAGCTGTTTGTCCACTCTCTGTTTGGGGTATGCTTCTCTCCTGTCCGGTAGGAGTCTTGTGTAGGTCTTTTACATATGTCCACCCCAGTATACATGTACTTATTAAGTCGCTGAGCTATCCTGTGTTTGGCATTAGGCAGGTGAATAGGATGGATCTCTCACAGGTCATGAGAAAACATCCTGAGATGATGCGCTCATTTTCCCGGATGTTTTGCCCGTACCGTCGATAATATCACGGTGTGTTAAAACACCGACAGTGAGGGCCACCAGCTTCGGTGTTTATGATAAGTGTCATGATAACCCGGGCAACAGGAAGTAGCGGCGCAGTGCATGTAGGAATGATGTCAGGGATGGCGTCCACCGTACCTACAGCCAGAAGCAGAGATATTTACATGTTCATCACTCACAGATATTGTTAGCAAACCGTACTGTTGCGTTTCATCATACTTCATCATAAACGCTAAGAATGTGGGATGATTGATTGACTGTCATCCACCCAGTATTCTATTTTTTTTTTTTTTTATTTCTAGCAAACTGTGAAAATAAATCAGTTTAGTTGCTTGCGTTAGCACATCAAAAAGAAAACGGGAAATGATGTGTTGTAAGACTTAAGCTTCATCACCACATCCCAGCTTTCGAAACGACTCGAATCCATTACTCATAACGATACAACCCTTGGGTAAGTTGGTTTGACATTTGACCCGACCCTTAGGGACAGTTTACGACCCAAGGGTCGCACCGTCGTGCTCAAGGGCTGTACCACCGTGCTCAAGGATCGTACCTTTGTGCTCAAAGTTTAAACGTTTACGTGCGTCAATTGGCGACTGAGACAATCCCTGACAAGCGAAAGAGGGTGCAAGGACGGATCTTGGTGGCGATCGTTCTGAGGAGTTTTCTTTCATGTACACAAGGGCCTTGAGGTGAACAGGGAGGGATGTTGTTGTCACATTAGCCGGCTCCACGCCCTGCGAAAGGTCCGTAATCTTTTGACAGGTCGCTCACTGTTTGGAGTAGGAGGGAGACGGAGACGCACGCTGATGATGAGGGACGATTGCGAGGAGGATATCCCCATGACGCACACCTTGATTTTTTTTTTTTATTGTCACAAGAGCGGTTATTTTAAGGTGCGCTCCTACACACCCCAGCTTAACTCAGACAGACATCACGACTACTATATTGATCCAGAACTTAAAGAAATATGGATCTAGTTAGGATAATCGGCCTATCTTACAGGCGAGCACAACTTGGTACGGTGGGCTAGGTTGTGTTCGGCTGACGCCTAGCTGCTAACTCGACTCATCTCTAGGCTTACCTTTAACTTTTCTGTAGTAAGAAAACAAGTATTTCTGGTTTTCCATACATGGTTCCTGTAAATAAGGTAGACGACAGGTGAACGGCCTGAAAAATGATACTTGGACATTAAGCTTACCATGTCTCAAATTACGATCCCGTATTCTATTATCGTAGACGTAAAGTGGCAGACCAATGTGTCTGGTAATTTTTTTTGGCTTGTGTTAGCAGACAAACGCTGCATACCAATGTATGTAGTGTATTTTCAGTTGACATTCATAGCATGTAACAGACTAGTTTATTTATCAATAACAGACTGTTGACCGGAGAACATATGAGACAGACCAGTGCATTTGGTAAATTGATATCAGACTTGATAAAGTGACATATATGAATATGTACACCAAATTTTTACGGTATTAAGATATTTCTTACCATCGTTAAGCATGGACATTGTTGCTCTTGAAGCATATATGCTTAGACTATGTTTACTTGGAAATTTAAGATGTCTTGATACTCTTAGGAAGTGGTAATCTATATGTAGTCAAGAGAACTTTTCAAAGAATTGTACTGTGACACAAGTTTGTTATTTCTGTTATTTCTAATAGGAAAATCGTCGGTTAAAGACTTGCAATATCTTTTTCTTTGTTTACACAAATTAGATCTTCCACAACTTCCATGATTTTGACAAACTATTATTTTCATACTTGATCGCCGTCCGGGCACATGGCCTGGTCCAATTCACTGATAGCACGTCGACCCCTGTATACCACATAGTTCCATTTCACTCCATCCCGTTCACGCCTTTCACCCTGCTAGATGTTCAGGCCCCGATTGCTTTAAAGCTTTTTCACTTCATCTTTTCATCTCCAATTTGGTCTTCCAGTTCTGTTCCCGCGCAATCCCTGTCGCACCCAGAGGAGGCTAGGCTTGGTTTTAAGCTGGGTCGGCAGACATAGGATGTAGGTCGCTAAGATTAGAATAGCTCAGTTGAAATGGGTATATACCATAAGGCTGGTATGAAATATGAGGAATAAACTGTAATTAGCAAGCGTTGGTGTAACGGTCCCGCTTGTTATATTGTGATGATGTCACACAGCCTTCAGAGGGATCGAGTTGCTAGACGATGTTAAATGATAAGCCATTTCCGTTCGGTGTATGATAATGGCATTGTTGGAAGGAAAATTAAGACAGCAGGAGAGTCAAAACAAGGGAATGAGTGATGGAGGAATGACCTCTTCATAACGGTCGACCAAGGAAATTTCATGCCAGGTTGCATGTCTCCGGTTGCATTCGGGAGATTACCACAAATACTTTTGTTCAAAGATTTTTATTCTGAAAGCTTTTCTTATTTTCGTGATGCACTTACAGCAGGCACATGTCACAATTGTAATGAAGCATGGTGCGTTGTCCCTCACTTCGTATAAGAACAATTTGGTGTTGAGAATATGCTCTTTGAACTATATGATATAGCCTCATACTTCTGTCGAGGTGGAGACGACTTCTAGTGTCGTGTCGCCTCTCAGTATTCACAGCTCTTTGAGGAGGAAGGTACGTTCCTTGAGCACATTACGACACTTGAGCACGACGATGTGAAACCTTGGATGTGACTGACCTGTCCCTGCCCTGATCCAAAAGGGCAAGGCCTAAGGCCAGGTCATCGTACTCATGGTTATAACCTTCATTTTGAAGGATCGTACCGTCGGGCTTAAGTGGATGAAGAAGACATGCTATACTATCAGCTGATGGTGATACTACTCCTAAATGTCAACACTGGCGTTGTCTCATCGCGTCTCGCAATTCTCTGTCTACTGATGTGTCATATACCGTTGCTCGCTGCTGAGGAGTTAATGAAATTCTGGGAAGTATGTTGATTTCATCTGAGTTTTTGCTTTGCCCTTATACGGTGTAGGGCTATCAAAGTATATCTGAACCTAGATAAATGGAACGTCTATTTGTATGCATATATTTGAATAGTCTATATGTATACACGCAGTATATATACATGATCACTAGAGAGTTATTTTGCATCGAGAAGCCAGATGGGAGAGGTAGTGTTGGTGCGACTGAATCCCTCGAATTAGCTGTCAGCAACTTGTCACACGGGTTCCTACGGGGTTACTGGAGGCCAAGTGAGACGTGACGCCAGGCCGGTCCGCCCTCTCCGTGAATATTTGCATACGGAAGAGAAAACGAGACACAGCTCCCTCACCCCGATTGGAATTTATCATAGGATGATGTGAACACATGTTCTATTATATTGTTTTTATCGCCAGCTGCGATGGTTAACATTTTCCTCAGTATGTGGCTACTTTGTCACACAAACCCAGCGTTCGAGGTTGCACCTCATACTGGATTAGGGTAAGTGGACACCTTTTGGGATGGGGAGGTCCTAGTTGACTCTGTATCCCCCTTCTTATGATGTGTGACAGTGATGCAACCCCGTCGAAGGTGATTGCTCGTTCGCGATGTCACTGCCTGTAGCCTGAGTCCTTTAACACACACACACACACACATATACATTTTTTTTTTATTTTCATACTTGTTCGCCATTTCCTGTCTTAGGAAGGCAACGCCAGGAACAAACAACGGCCCCTTTTGTTTATAGTAGCACTTATGTGTAATGCACCGAAACCCATAGCCTACCAACCACAGCCTAGTACTACAGAGTATTCCATGGTTTTCCCTGACCGCCTCATGTGCCTCCGGACATCTTTTAAAGAATTTTAATGACTTGGGCAAATTTTCAGAAGAACCATTTATGTGCGTGGAGTTAAGTAAAGATATGATGATGATAGAAAACTCACAAGGAATATGACAATTCACATTGTTATACCAAAAAAGGCCTCAGAGGGCCTGCTTTCTTGGGACTTAAATGGCTTTTTGCTCTTGGGTACTGGGGGAGATGGAAGGGTTTACTAGGGGGAGTGCCTCACTTGTATGTTGAAAGATGTCCTGGATATGCCTGGTTTAGTCCATTGACAGCACGTCGCTTCCCCTATACCACATCGATCCAATTTAGTCGTGTGTGTGTGTGTGTGTGTGTGTGTGTGTGTGT
>JAUUDY010472795.1:0-10779 GCA_032361765.1 Panulirus inflatus | reverse complement strand
TTTGGAAAATAAAAAAAAACGAGAGGGGAGGATTTCCAGCCACCCGCTCCCTCCCCTTTTAGTCGCCTTCTACGACATTCCTAAAATGATCCAAAGACAGATCCTCACGGACAAGTAATTCACGATTATCTTCAACCTGGTGTTTCCTCTGGCATGGCTAGAAGGTGACTGACCATAGGGAAATATCCTAACACACTGTTAGTTCGGCAACCATCCATGCCCATTGGGAAGCCTTCAAGCACAGGACAGAAATTTAATACTTACATTTATGTCTTAAGGAGTTGCTCACCTCACTAAAATACATGACTAGAGGAGTTACTAAGTTGAAATGAATTGGGAAGTATAAGTATTTATTCACATATCTATGAACAGTGCCCATATCAATGAACAGCGTCAATCAGCAATTGAGGACTGGATAAGAGATCAAACTAAACTGTTCATGTTATCTGTGAAATTAATACTAGTCATTTCTACACTAAACATACCTGACAGAGGAAGATGGCATATGTGAGAAAGTTCATAGCAAATAAGGAAACAGAAGTTTAGTCTATTAATGTGCTGTAAAGACCTGTTACTTGCCTACATCTTATGTATTGGTCTAACCACCATTAGAACTAAAATGTAAGAAATCTGATAACATGATGGATGTCAGTTATGTGACTGCCTACCTCATAAGGATCCAAACAGTCAGAATCCTTCAGGTTTTCAAGATAATAAACTTTCTGGATGCTTTGTAAGTTGTCTCTGTAAAGGGTGCTTGTTTCAAGTGGTTTTGAAGTCGCCATCACACCACATGCTTGAAACAAATATCTGCAGATTTAATATTCGTGGCTCTTTTGTGTAATTCATTAAAACATCCACACCTTTCCAATGGCCTTTTCAGTGGCAGTGATACCTAGCAGCTTGCCGAATTCGGAACAACACATACCTGTGTAAGACATATAGACAAAATATATAAGGTTCAAACAAAGTGGAAAATTTCTGCCCCCTCCCTCCTTAATCATAATCTAAAATAATTCAACTATATTTGAAAAACAAAAGTAACCAGCCCAGGTTGCTGTCTTTTCTCTTTAGCCTCATAAACATAAGGGTTGCTAGAGTTCAATCCACAAACAGAAAATCTCTCCATCTCAAACATAACACTCAACAACACGCTTACGATTCTTTTTCCTTTAATCACAAATCTCCTTTACCACTGAGGTCTGGAAGTAGGAAAACTATTCACCAATCTCTGGTGTAAAAGGCAACTAATGGGAGGAAGCAGAGGCCTGGGACTCTTCCCTCCTTACATTATCACTTTCTAAGAAAAAAGAACAAAACAAGGAGCCATGCGATAATTTCTCCTCAAAGGCTTTGGCTTGGGTGTCTGTATGTGCATGGGTGTGACAAAAAGGGAGAAAAACAGATGCTTTACTTGCAAAGAGTAACGTAGATGTTTTCACTCCGAGTGAAACTAAGTATGAGGATCAGAGCAAATGAAGGGGTGGCACTTCTGATGACGGAGGATTTGTGAAACTGTATTAAAGCTTATGGAAGCGAGATCAAAATCAGACCATATCATCTGATAGTGAGAGGAGTGAGGAAGACTGGGAAATGTTCTTGAAGGACTTGAATGAGTGTTTAAGCAATTCTGATGTGAGAGGTCAAGTCCTTAAGGTGGGGAATTTGAATACAAGAGCAGGATATGTAGCAGATGAGGGTATAACTGAGGTGCACGGGGTACCCAGTAAAAATGAAACATGAGAACTGCTATCATACTGTTTGCTGAAAATGGACTGATGATGGTTGGGAAGGAAGAGCTTAAAGTGAGCTTAGAAAAGAGACCAATGTGCAGAGAAACCAAGTGAGACTGATGTAAAAGTGGTGAAAAGTTAGAATGAATGAAACAAGGGGAGTGGAAGAGAAGTAGAAGGTATTTTGGGAAGCAGTGCTTATATATGCAAGTGAAGTGTATGTTATGAAGGTGTGATGCAGGCATATGAGAAAGAGTATTGAGAGGTGGGATGAGAAAGTTAAATCACCTGTAAAGAGGTGTGTGGATGGATCTGCAGGGAAGGAGTGCAAGAGACTGAGAGATGTAAAAGAAGAGAGGGCTCAAGAGGAAGGTACAGGAATTAAAATACAAGACAAATGAGAAACAGGGTAGGAGAGTATCAGTGAAGTTCAAAAAGATTTTGAAACTACCAGGAAGTGAAAAGAGAATGAAGCAAAAAATAGGATCAAAACTAGAAAAAATCAACAGGAATGTGGAAAGAGGTACAGAAGAAGTGAAAAAGGGACGGAATATGTATTCCAAGGACTGGTAAATGTGTTCGATGATAGGGTGGCAGATGTTGCGTATTTGGGATGAGGTGGTACGTGGAGATAATGTTATGGCGAACGATTTGGTGAAAAGAGAAGAGGTGGTGTAAACCTCCAACACGGCAAAGTGTGGCAAAACAGCTGGAGTGAACTGAGCTGCACTCAAGTTTCTCAAGAAAGAAGGTGACACTGTTGTTGATTGATTTATCAAGACTTTCAACATATCTATCACCACAGTTAAGGTGTCTTGCAGAATGCTCATATACAGTGCCCTTATCTTAAAGCAAAGGAGACATAAGTAAATGCTTCCATCAAAGTGGTATAAGCCTGTTGAGTATACCTGATAAATTGAGAGATAATGGTTATCAAACAGGTGATGGACTGCACTTAACATCATCATGAGGAGGACCAAAGTGGCTTCAGGAATGGTAGAAGATATGTGGACCAAATGACTGCTTCAAAAAAAACTGTGTGAAAACTACTTAAGAGAATGAGAAGGAACTATAAGCGGAAAAAGCATATAACAAGGTTGACAGAGATGTCTCATGGAAAGTGTTATGAATATATGGTGTAGAAGGAAAGCTACTAAATATACTGAGAGGAATCTATAAGAATACACCATGCGTTTGAGTAGAAGAATAGGAGGGCAAGTGGTTCTTAATCCAAGGCTGCTTAATCTTTTCATGGATGGGGTGGTGAGGGAGATAAAGGTAAGGGTATTATAATGAAGGACAGGGTTTCAACATGCTTAGGGTAGGGGGGCCTGGGAAGCGAGTCCATACTGTTCGCAGATAATGTACATGACACCTCTGGGGGCATCTTCAGGGGAGAAACTCTAAAGGCAGGCATCCAAGATGAGGAGAATGTATGATAAATGAAAGTAACTACTTAATGTAATGAGATGTACCAAGGGTAAGACAAGATGGTTTGCATTTGAATTTTAATTGGATAATCCTGGAGGAAGTAGAGTCCTTGGTAGCTGATAGAGAATATGACAACTGATGGAACCATGGAAGCTAAGGTTGGGAAATAGGGGCCTAAGATTCTGGGTCCATTGAAGAGGGTGTGGAAGGAGAGTTCAGTGTCTGTTAGGTCAAAGGTGGGTAATGCTTGATGGTACAGAGGTCGTAACAGTGTTGTATGGATGTGAGTCTTGGACCTTGGATGCAAAGAACAAAAGAGGGTAAACTTGAATAAAATCAGATGCCCAAGGACCATATGCTCCATAACTTTGCATTCTCTGCACACTTCATTAGCATTGCACAACAAAATCAGAGCTGATACCATTGTGAAGTTATATCAATATTGTTTCATAAGTTCTGTTGGATTCTAGAAGTGTTTCACTTACCTTCATACCACATTTTCCCAAGCATATACCCCTCGCCCACTGTCACAAGTGCTATCAACTTTGAATATTAGATGATCTTGCTCTGCAATGCTACTATCAAGTATGGAAAATACAAGAGTTGTGAAGAATGAATTTAAGCAAAATATGCATTAACAATATCATACAAGAAATTAGGAGTATATAACGGAATGTGTGGGGTAGATTAATGTAAGAGTCGTCATGCAATTTGTACAATACACTTATATAAAAAAAGAAATTTAAACAAAGAAAATTTCACATAACCTCCCTAGCAGTCAAGGCTTATCTTAATGTTCAATATTCTAGTTGAAATATACCAGTTACAACCATGGGTATGTACCATGTGATTTAACATACAGACATGCAATCCTCAGGAGCAGAGGAACTTAATGATTGTATTTAACCTACCATTTTGACTGTTAAGTAGGATTAGGTGGTTTTTATAGGTTTCATATTTCTTATGCATTTTACCTACTATACTTTAAATAACTCCATATTTCACCTAATGTACATATCCCTCACAACTATTACCTTATTCTATATTGCATGATAAAATGCAATTATAAAATTCATGCTCCACATCTGGTGTATTCTCTAAACACCACATGGTACAAGTCTAGCTAAGTTCCACATCACTATTAGCTTTGGATATAGTATGAACTTGTTCTACAATACCACTGTTGTATTCAGATAATACAATAACAGTTGCGAGCATGATCTACAGCACTGTCTCATTGAATGATACTAAATACAACAAAAGTAGTAAAACTGGGAAAATGTGAGGATGATTACAGTAAATGCACATAATACTCCATAGTAAATCAACAGAACCTAAAAAACCTAATGTAACCTTACAGTAAAGCTCTATCATGATTAATATTCTATTAGTCAAAATATACCACTCACACCTATGAGTGCACCATAAAAATTACAAAAGATTATCAGCAAACAGCAAGTAGCCATGTAATTCCCAAGAGGAGAAAAATTTGCTGTTGGTAAATTTCCACTCTTAATTTGGCTACAAAATGAGGTCAGGTAAGGTTTTCATAGATTCTACTCACATTTTAAAAGTATATTCCTAACTTTAACCTCAACTAACCCTGACATTCTGTAGCATAATACTCAATTCTACAATGCTTAATGCTAATGTTTTGCAAACATATCACTTTTACATTACTCAAATCAACAGTTTCCTTAATACACATAACCCTCAATACTATCACTGTATCTAATTCAATATTCCACAACTGTTATTATATTATATAAACACTACACTGACATTGCAAACTAAACTCAAAATTCAGAACTTATGAGGATGTGAAGAAAACGTGATAAATCACCCACTAATCTAGCACTGCAAAACAGAACCAAAATCCAAAGCACCGTGATACAGAGAAACCTAGACTTACTAAATAACGTTCCAATTCAAACTTCCTAGTCAAAGCCATTAATGTAATTAATACAAATCCAATCATACACATTCCTTCCAAATCCTATCTCAGTGGAGTCCTTAAACTAGCACTTCAACACCCTCTGAATCAAAAATCACCCATCAATCAGTGTTCATAATTAATGTATCTAAAATGTGCAGGAATTCGGTTACAATTAACGAATCTGTCCAACTCCATAAGAAGTTTTCGTGATAATGCAAACATTATTCCTTTCATAGCAGGAATACAACAGTGCCAATTCCCTTCCAGTACACCATAGGAGCACAGCTCAGTTTCTCAAGATAATGACATTAAATTATACCTCCCAGCTGTATTCAAACAGAGGAATATCAGGATCTGAAAACAGTTCCCAGCAGTTATCTACCATACCAAGAACGATTAAGTGCAGACTTTTTCATTAACAACGATACTACAATACCCGAAAGCAAGTTGCTAAGCCCTTACCCTTTCCTAGCACCAATTCAAGAACATCAGGCTCCCTTCCAGCAACTATAAAGAGCTGCAACTTCCTCTCAAAAGCAATATAGTGTATCTGCCAAGCCTCCTCCCATTAGTAAATGACTACCGCCTTGGTCCTTCCATCATGATTTACAGATAATAAAAAATGTACTACAAGTTCAGTTAAGAGTGTAACAGTAGAGCAGCACAACACGTACTTGTGGCATAACAGCATGAGGGTCATATTGAGGGCGAAACACAGTCAAGACTACTACAAATTGTCAGCCATTGTTGATGCGTTTCCTCTACTTCCAATATTCACCGCCAGGGGGAAAACAAAGAAAACAAGGGAGCCTTCCCTTGCGTTCTCTCCTCTAATTTTGCTTACAGTCAATCTATAATTTCCTAATTGCATTAAAATGATACGGAAGTAAGAAATGATCTTCAATCTTTACCAAAGATGATCATTCAAAGAGGCCACTATGAAGAATTTTGCACAATCATTGCTCACCTATTTGTTTACTATAAACCACATGACTGATGGACGATAACAGTCTAAATGTACGAATACTGAGAACAAAATAAAAATAAACAACATTACAAACTATAATAGCTTCAGATACTACTCGATAACCTATCGGTACGGACAGAAATTCGATGGGAATATGTGGACTTACATGTGCTGAAAAGATACATTCATGAACACAACGAATCACCTTAGAGGCATATTACATCACAAGTGCGCGCACACACACACACACACACGCACACATACTAGCTAGGACGTTTAAGCAACTATAGAAAACACAGATATGAGGTCAGTAACGAATGTAGATGATAAGATATGTATCCTTGGTCATATGTTATATTGTATATTCAGAAAATTTGTCGAAACACTCGACACTATTTTAATTGGATGAAAGAGGGATTGGTAGGCCTACCGGAGAACTAACTTCTTGTCTTAAATCAAAAGGTGCTAAAAGAAAATTGCATTAGATTGCTTATCACTATCACAGTTTGTTAGATTCTAGATAAGATAATGAAAATGTAAATAAGTAAAAACTTGTAACTGAAAAGGAACCGAGAGACAGCAAGATTCCAAGGGAAGACGGATCATACATACCGAATCTTAATTACTTCTCCAATAAAAGTGAGTGCTCCTTCAAAAGATGGGTCTCTGTGCTAAGAGTGAGTGATCCTTCAAAATATGGGTGAGTGGATGTGTCGTTAAACTGCCATAAGACGAGGGTCATTGGCCATCTGTTGAAGAAAGGTAATGGTAAGGAGAGTGTAGGAGAAAAGATTCAACCTTGAGGAACAATGATGTTAATCGTTATGGGAAAGGACAAAAGGTTGATCCATCAACAACAGACCAAAGAGGAAGCAAGATATGAGGGAATAAAGAGAGTGAAGGAGACCAAAAGAGGGGAATTTGGATATGAGACCCCCAATGATGTACTCTGTCAAAAGCTTTTGATGTATCAAGGGCCACTACACAGGGTTCTCCAAAATCCTTCATGCATGATGACCACACATTAGTGAGACAGAACATGTATCAACAATGGATTTTGTCTTGCGTAAGCCATACTGATGATCAGAGAGAAGACAGCGATTCAAGATATTTGAAAATATAGAAAGTGAGGAGATTCGAAGACTGGTAATGGTAGAAGTCAGTGCAACAGTACGATATTTTGAGGAGTTAGAAGGGTTCCCCTTCCTCATGACAGAATGGAACAATGCATGTTTCCATGAAGAATGAAAAATGTTGGTTCTTAAACAGAAGCGGAACACGAGCAACCTCAGGCGCATGATCAGAAGCATAATCTTTCGACACGGGGATTGATGCCATCTGGTCCACAAGTCTTGCTTGTGTCCAGAGAGAGAGAAGTGGTTTTCCAATAGTGTGAAAAGAGACTACAGGGAAGACATATGTTTAGTAAGGGTAGTGTCAAGGGATGAGGAAATGCCAGATTCATCTCAAGTTGGAGAGACAGTTATAGTACTACCAGATCGGGGGGGAAATAAAGGAAAGGTAGTGTGACAGAAATTGTTTGAGATATCTTTAGCCAAAGACAAGTAGGACCTATTAGTGGATGAAGAGGAGAGGTGTTTGCACTTACATTGGATAAAGGAGCACTTCGCCTCACGGACAACATATCAGCAATCATTACGGGCAGAGATAAATGTTGAATGGGAGCCGGCGGAAGGAAAGTTTTCCCCTATGATTTCGATGTATCTTGTCAAATCATTATGTAATACTAAAGTCAAGTTTATATCAGGTCAAAGTTAGAGTTCTTCCGAACTGTCAGACCTTAGTTGATAAAGAGCAGACTAACAACGAGGACTCGCGAAATTTATCTTTGGCATAATACTCTGGTCATGAAACCTTTATAAATTTTCAGTTCATTATAAGAAAATATGAATAACCAATATTTCCTTTCATTTTAATATGTAAATCAGTTTCATACAACTACACTCATATATCTAAAACTTGTGAGATGACTTTCATTTGATGGCAGGGTAACACAAGACATATAAAAATATAAAGGAAGCAAAGCAAAATGAAGGAAAATACTTTTAACTACTCCAAGTAAAATGTTCAATGAAGAAATAGTCAGTCAGATGAAATATGTGTGAACAGATACGTTAAATAAATTTTGCTTTGGATAAGGTTAGGGGTGGGTCTTGGAAGACGGTGAAAATGCATTAAGCATCCTACATTTTTCATTCATGGCAGAGTGTCCGAGCTGTAAAACACTGCTGTTTGATTATATATCATGAAAAGTACATAATTCCTGGACCTTGAAAATAGTTGTAGAACAAAGGAACAAGGAAGACAATATTTCTAAAGTGTAATTTTCGACTCAACAACTTACGATGTACGTACGAAGGCATTAAGGACGGGCAGTAAAGACGCGGGTTAGGTGCTGAGTGGTAAGTGTTGTTTCCTTGATTTGACAATGCTCAGAACCAGTTACACTATAAACTAATCTTTACTAGTCGTAATATTTTGGCAGGCAGACATATCAGAGTTTCTTATGAATGTGCCATACGATCATTTTATTCAGTTTTGAAGAGGAAGTTATTGACATTGATTCTGGAGCTCATGTTTTGCTTTGACACTGCTTGATCTAGGATCATTATTAAACCTATCGCTAGTCTTGTATAATGAAGGCGAGGTTGTCTCCAGGTGTGGTCTGTAGGGTGAAGATGATGGGTTTCCGTGGGAAGGTTTCAGCAGAGTGGAAGAAGAGGGTCAAGTCAGAGTACACGAGGCTCAGATCATTAAAGAGGTTCAAACGTGCAGACGAGATCAAGGCAGCATGGAATGATAACCGAAGCAAGCTAAACGGTAAGCTAGAACGACACTAGTATGATAACTGAGGCAGGATGTATGGTAAGGTAACGAGTGGGATTAGTATGTTGACTGAGGCAGATAGTATTAAATGGGCAGTAATGGGTAAAATTTTACTTGGGAACAAAGATAGAAAGAATTTGTGGCTTTGGAAGAAATACATATCACGGGATTTCTTTACTCACCGTAGAAGTGATATATACCAGTATAGTGTGGTGTAAGGCATTTTTTAATTTTTTTTGACTAATGTAAAGTGGGAGGGGGGAAGAGTGAGATGAAATAGGGTTCTGAAGCTCATGGAGAATGTTTTAATTATTTACTTGAAAAGCTAGTGAAACAGAAATAGAAAATTAGCAGAATTTGTGAAAGCCTCTCCAAATATTCATACACATCAACAATTCCAAAGCAGGTAGTAATTTTTCATTATGTCTTGGCTGCAAGGTGAAGTTAGGTGAGTTTTCATAGGCTCTCCTCACTCCTACAGGTGCATCACTTGATGTTTATTTAGATTTTTTTCTCTGATCTTCATAGGCCTACCCAGTATCAGTTATTCATGACGCAGTAGTTATATTACTGACTAGTATATGTGAGGGGTTCAGATAATGTTATACAGAAATACCAAAGTTTATATAATTTTCAATTCCAAAGAAAGAAAATGGTCAATTTTACTTTTAAAAAGTCCATTGGGGATGCAGAAGTGCTTTTACCAGTGAATTCATGAGGTGAGTGCAAAATATTGGTTTCAGACTTTGAAGTCAGTGTAAAGTGTTGGTTTGAAACAATCAAAACAATTAACCTAAATCTTGTAGGCTTCATCCATAGACCCTAGTCTACCTCAGTGTAACCCAGAGGTTGCACAAGAGAAAATAAACAACAATAGAAATGTAATAGATGTTAAAACAAGATGGTAAAACAACATTTGATCCATTGTTACTCTTAAGTCCTCCAAACAACTGCTATGTATATATTGTTATAGGAAAAAAGTCTTCAGATCACACAGCACCAGTTTAAATCACTGCTAGATATAAGTAGGTCATTGATATGCATTTCTTCCAAATCATTATTATTTCGATGTTGCCTAAAGGTAGAATTTTACCCCGTAATGTTGTGGGTAGTATCTGTCTGCATGGTGATTTCCCCCTGTATCCTCATTTTAGTGACACTTGGCATGTTTCTCTTTCAATCCAGAACTGTTAGTGACAATTGATGTGCTTTAGTTGTAGTAGGTCATGGTAGCTCAGATGGGATTAGTGTTTCATGTTGGGTATAGACTATATTTGTAAAGATTCCATCAAGGCTAAGTTTGTTGTATCTTCGAATAATTTTGAAATGATGGTGTACTCTGTGGGGAATACACTAAGAACAGTGGAATGTGATGTGGATGATTATTTTCATTCTAAAGTGATGGTAGGGAGGGCTATGAAGGTTAGTGAAAAAAAAAAAAAAAAAAAAACCTTATGTAAGTTCCTCCATCTGCTGAAAATTACCATACTTTTCAGTATTAGTTTCAAAACATGTTGATGTTGTCATTAGTTGTATTTTGATAATATTTGCAAATATAAAGTAGATATCTGCTGGTAGGAGAGGTTAGATGAGTTTTTTTAGGTTCTTTTCATTTGTAGAAGCATTTTACTTACTTTGATAGTAATTAACCCTTTATAGCAGTTTAGGGGTACATCAAAATTAACCTTGGCATATCAATGATTCTCTTCGGCAATTAGTGTACAATGTGGAAAATACCGTAAAAATGTACTAGATGAGGGTGATGTGCAACACTATCATTAATTCTCTGAGAGGTAATAAAAGCGAAGAATGGGTTCTTCACTTTTATTACCTCTCAGAGAATTAATGATAGTGTTGCACATCAC